>JZKD02S2075695.1:706665-725353 GCA_000966675.3 Picea glauca
ATGTTTTTAATGTACATGTGATTCATTTTCTTTACAAAATTTTATCTATGTGCAAGATACCGATCCAAAATGTAATTTTCTAGCGAATTCGAAGTTGTGTTGAGTTATCTTGGTATGTGTTTGTATTGTGTAAATTCAAATATTCTTTCAATACGATGAACTCATAGGTGGAGATGCAAAAGGATAGGGTTGAAAATGGTGTAGACTTGATTAAGCTGACAAACCATGAGTTGAGAGTCTAGGTTAATGATTATACGAGATATACCTAGGGAGGAAGCCTCGGTTAAAAGTCCAATGATAGCATGATATTCTGCAACGTTATTGGTTTCCAATCCTAGGAAAACACCTCATGAACTCACCAACTCATCAAAGTGGTAAATGACCCAAGTTGCAGAAGCAATTTTTTGGGTGTGTTGACTAACGCCATCCACAAACCTGATAAACATAGGAAAGGGAGATTTCATCTGCGCATGCAATCAAAAGACAAAGTATAAGTGGCTAAAACAAAACTTGTACACGTAAGATAAAAAGACACACCAAAAGATGCTAGATGTTCTATGCATAGTACATCTTAAGGTAAAGCCCATTCTAGGGTTCACCAAGAGAGATTCCATTGTAGTCAACTAGCTCGTAGGAACCTCTATGTAATACATGTTTTATGATGTAGGTTCCATGCCACATAGGTTCTAACTTTCCTGTCCCAAGCTTCTTGTGAGCCTAGTCATAAACGAGGACTAGGTCTCCTTCTGCGAAATTACGAGGGTGGACAGATTTGTCATATTGAATCTTCATTCATTTTTTATATGTATCATTAACGAGAGAAACATTGCTACATGTTTCGTCCAACCTAGTCAAATATAGAAAATGTTCCTCTTCAACAGAGGCGTGAGGCAGGAGTTCTACTATGAGTTTCAACGAAGGAATTTCACACTCGATTGGTAATACTGCTTCAATGCCATATACTAACTGGAAAGGAGTGAATCTAGTTGCATTTTTCACTGAGGTGCAGTAAACCCAAAGGGAGGAGAAGAGTTACAAATGCCATGAAGTTTGTTTTCCCCCACCATGCATTCGATCATGGTTTTAAGGACTTTGTTGATAGCTTCAACTTGTCTTTTTTCTTGAGGATAGTAGGGGGATGAGTTCTCATGGCGAAAACCCAATTTGACATGTAACACACTCATCATCTGGTTTTGAAAATGTGAACCATGATTAGTGATAATGGCCCGTGGAACACTAAAACCAATGATGATGTGGTTGAATATGAAAAGAGTTGCAGTACGAAAATCATTAAGAAAAGTAGGCATAGCCTCAGCCCATTTTGTGAAATAATCAATGGAAACGATGATATAATCCTGCTCCCCGGCTGAGGTAGGCTTACATTGCATAAAATCAATGCCCCATTTGGAAAATGGGTCAATGGCGATAATAGGATGCAGTGGAGCGGGGTGGGTGTGTGCCTTTTTATGAAAAAATTGGCAGGGTGGGCATCTTTTGACAGCCTCAATATAATCTTTGAATATGGAGGGCCAAAAGTAACCGGCACATAATATTTTCTGAGATGTAGCCATCCCAGAAAGGTGACCGCCACACGATCCAAGGTGACAGTCATTTAGAACATGTTCAGCCTCATCACGAGTTAAACAACGTCATAGGATAGTGTCAATACCACAGCGATACAAAGTGTCACTGATGATAAGGTAGCGTTTAGCATGGTGGCGAATACGACGACATTCTTCATGAAATATATCGGGATGAAAACATTGGGTTTGAAGATAAAGAAGAATATATCCATACCAAGGGTTGGACGTGCTAATGAGGAACAAAGATTCATCGAGAAGAGAATCATTGGGCTCAGTGTATTCATCAACATGGGGAAGAGCACAGATAAGTTCCGCAAAAGACAAGGACCTTTTAGCTTTTGATTTGGAAAACTCGATATTGAATTCCTGAAGAATAACGATCCATTTGGAATATTTTCCCCCAAGGATTTGACGTGTTACAATATGATACATGGGGTTTGAGTATGAAATGATTGTGGTAGTGCGTAGCAGGATGTAAGGTGAAATATCTAGACAAAAATGACGAATACCAGAGATAACTTTTCAACATGTGAATATCAGATCTCGGAACCAGATAGACTCATGCTCAGATAGTAGATCACATGTTCTTCAGCGTTAGGGTCCTCTTCAACTAACACCTTAGCGATAGTGAAAGTAGAGGCTACCAAATAAAGGATATAGTCTCATGCATAATTCGCAGGATGGAAAAGAGGTGTATGGGTCAATGCATGCTTACGAGCATCGAAATATTGTTGAGCAATGTCATCCCAGATGAAAGGAGTGTCTTTCTACAACAATCACATAAATCCTTTAGTAAGCTCGGCACAATTACATATAAAATGACGAAGAAAGTTTGCTTTCCCTTGCAAACTTTGTAGTTGGGTCATATTGTTGGGAGGAGGTAAAGCAATAATAGCTTTAATCTTTAAGGGATCCACCCTAATCCCATCTTTGGAGACAATGAAACTGAGGAGTCGACCTGATTCCACAACAAAGATGCATTTGTGTGGGTTCAAATGGATACGGTAGAACCGACATCAAAGAAAAATGGCATGTAGATGACCAATATGGTATGATCAATTAGATGAATGGGAAGGTAAATCATCGAGGTAAGGTTCCACAATATGTTTTATATCATGGAAAGCATACGACATGGCCCGTTGGAAAGTGGCACCAGCATTTTTGAGACCAAAAGGTAGCTTCTGATAAGTGAATTTTCCCCATGGGCAAAGGAAGGTTGTCTTATGTTGATCAGCGGGTAGAATGTCAATCTGGTTATATCCTGAAAATCCATCCATGAAAGAGAAAATAACGCTGCCAACGCAATTATCAATGATTTGGTCGATCAAGGGTGTGCGGTAATTGTCTTTTGGACAAGCCTTGTTAAGATCCCTATAATTGACACAGACACGAATGGTTCCTTTTTTTTAACAACTGGAATGATGTTACAAACCCATTTCGTCAAGGGGACATGATAGATAAAGATAAATTTTAACAATTTTTCAACTTCTGCCTTTATGGCCACAGTTTTATTAGGATGAACTGGGCAAATTTTTTTTCGTACAGGTTTAACGCCTGGGTAAGTTTTTATTTCATGCACAATGATTGAAGGATCTATCCTGGGCATTTTCTAGTAGCTCCAAGTGAATACATCGCGGAATTCTTTAAATAAAGTGGTGTAAGATGCCACTTCCTCGGGCGAAAAATTAGCACTAAGATGAACATTTTCCACGATACCTTCTTTGATCGAGATATCGATATCAATGGTAGAAGAGATGTTGCCTAAATTCCCCTCGGAAGTAGTATCCTGGGTAAGTATAGGATATTGGGGAGAATTAACAACATAAGGGGGGAAGATAGATTGTATATCCTATTGAATTTGTTCTAGACTAGGAAGAAAAGATGATCGATGATGGTTGTCATCCCAAGGTACCTCGTTGATACTAAGCATATCCATAATGGATTCGTCTGATGGAAAAATCTGGGAAATGTAGTCAAAAGCAGAGGACAAGGAATTCAACCAAGATGGCAACGAATAAGTGTTGGATGCCAATAGATGTTGGTCATCCAAGGAGAGAGAGGCAGATTGGATAGCATCGTATGAAGCCTCAGCTGGACTAAGTGGCATAGCGCCACCTAGTGCATCAAATTATAAAGGACTAGGCACAACCCAAGGATCAAATGATTCTAAAGACTGATAGGCCATAGTCGAAATCATATTAATTGTGGCAATATGTTGTGTGGTGGGAGGAAGTGGTGCAGGGAAATTACCGATGAGAGAATAATCTTTTAAAATACCTACAAAAACACTTTCATAAGTGATCCTAGTATCTTCCAAGAAAGAAATATTGTTGGTGTTGGAAGTGCGAGTGTCGAGTGCACAGTAATATAACTGGTCGATAGTGACAATTTTTCCTTGTTGAGGGAATTGTACACATAGAAACATCGATGAAGCGACGACAGTCATGGAATAAAACCAAATTCTTCCTAATAGCAAGTTGTAATCAAGGGGAGCATCAACTACCTCTACATTGATAGAGATAGTATTACCTCCCAATTGAATGGCTAAGGATTGCAAGAGTCTGTGAGGATGAAAACCTCTCCCGTTGAATGCTCGTAACATGGTAGGGGATTGGTTAAGAGCAGGTGATTTTAATCCTTTCCAACAAGATAATGACATGACACAAATGGAATCTCCCTCATCCAATATGGTGTGGTGAATGTGTTGGTTATGAACAATGACATCGATTTGAAAATCAAGCTGGTGAGAAAGTCGCGACTTGAAGTTGTCTAGGCTAAACATGATATTATTTGACGACTCGGGATCAATGGCACCAATGGCATCCAAGAGCGTTCTACGTTGACTTGGGCAATGTTTTATAAATTCAAAAGCGGACATAGCACACGGTGCTTGAGGCAAATATTCAACAATGTTGTAGTTTTGGGCAGCACGTGAACTAGGATTAAAAGTTGACTTGCAAATAGTTCTCTTGGGAGGGCATAAAATAGAGTCAAAAGTAGGTTTTTCTATCTGAAGTGATCCATATGGAGGACTAATAGATGGAGGAATAACGAAGGTGGGAGATGGATCCGGTGGAGTACCGTTAGTGACCTTTTCTTTATCAAGTTTAGTCGTTGTGTCATATGTGGCAGTGCCAGTGGTTAAATCAATCCCATTGAACATATAAATATGAGCACTCATAGAGGCTTCATCACTAGGAGGATGGTTGGAACTGCCCCCCATGGGCGGGGAAAGTGCTTGAGAAACCATGGATTGTTGTTGAGGAAAAGGATGTGTTAACACGGCGGGTTGGGAATTCCCTTTGAAAAATTTTTCAACTTCGTCACGATGTGGACAGTCTCGGGTGAAATTATCTTCAACACAAATAAGACATGGGAATTTCAGTTTTCGTTGTGGTTTATTTTTAGCAAAAGGTGGTAGAGTTTGTTTCTTGGGATGTCAATTATTATTATTGGGTTTATTTTTTTTTCTTCGTACCCTCGGATTGTTGCGAAGAGGCATATTGAACTGCATTCACCTCAGATATTTGAGTCGGGAGGGAGGTAGAGGAGAGTGAAGACGAACTGGTAACAGGTGTTGAAAAAGAGTGATTTAATATTCTAGTTGACTGTGATGTGGATTGAGTTTTGATGATACTGATAAATCCATCCACATGTGTCGTGGAAGAAGGTTTGGATGGATCGGTAGGAGTACGGGTATCATTTGGAATCAACTCATACAAAGTACCAGATTAGCAGTAAACCAAATCTAAGTATTGATCTCGGGCAATGGCTTCTTCCTTAGTGACTACACAACCCATGGCAACGTCACGAGCAATCGGGGGTAAAAGAGATTTAGTAAACCATTCTACCAATAGTTGGTCATGAATGGTCGCTTTAATCAACCTTCGTCGTTCTCTCCACTCATGAATGTGATCAGAGATATGCACAGAGTTTGTTTGAAGAAGGGAGGTTAAAAGTTCAGTACCTATATCATAACAGATGGGTAATTGAAAATGCATGAGAAAATCCATGGCGAGGGAGTTGAAATTGTGAAAGGAACCACGTTGAAGTTCAATGTACCATTTGGCTACAAAGCTCATGAGTGTGTGCTGGAAGAGACGTAAACGTATAGAATCATCCAATAATGAGTTTGATGAAAACCATAAATGGAATGTCATCACATGGTTTTTTGGGTTTTCTCCAGGTTTACTTTCAAATTTGTGGATGTCAGAAGGTAATTTAGCAGGAATTACTGGCCAAAAAGGAAAATGAAATATTGGATCATTTGTCAATCGAGACAAGTCTGGTAGATCCATAGTGGCAAGGAAGGGTAATTTTCGGTTAAACTGAGGGTGATATTCATGTGTCAGATGGACACCAGTGGGGCCATAAACTAGTTGAGGTGGATAATTGTATCCAATAGGCCCTCCCATATGAGGTTGTTGTTGACCAGTATAGACAGGATTCGATGTTTGTTGAGGAACATTCATGAGCGGGGAAAATCCCAGTGGATTTTGAGGAGTATAAGTCGGTTGATTCGATTGTGGGGGATAAACAGTTGGCCCTTGAGGATGGTAAATAGTTTTTCCTTGAGCAGGGTAAACATTATTCCCTTGGGGAGGATAAAAATTAGACCCTTGGGGAGGATAAGGTTGTTTTCCTTGAGGACCCTGAGTGGGATTTGGAACACCCAAATAAGGTTGTCCAAAAGATATTCTGGAAGGAAAAATATTTGATACTCCTCCTCATGGGTTATGTTATGATTTCCCCCCATGGTAGGTTTGATTAAACATACCCCCTGAAGGTACTCTCTAGGATTGTGAAGGGTTTTCGGCCAAAAAAGGGTTTCCCCCTACCATAGGTTGATTTACAACTGGGGTTTGACCAGTAAAGGGTGGTTGTCCTCTGGAAGGAACATGCAAAGGTGGTTGTCCCCCAGGAGACTTAGGCTCACTAAAATATGGTTGTCCCCTAGGATGGATAGGTCCACTGGCTGGTGGTTTCCCCCCAGTCGAGATATGTCTCACAGTTGGTTGTGTATGTCTAGCAAGGGTATACATTCTCTGTTGTAAAGGTGTTCCAACAGGATCTTGTGGAACATGAGGAGTTGTAGTGTGAAAAAGTGTAACGGTTGAAGTTCTTTGTGTATGATGAGAAGAGATGAATCCAGCATTGAGGTGGAATTGTGTTGACATAACAACAGGATCGATGACCTGTTCAATGGGGCAATCATTAGTCTGACCGGATGGTCCTGCCTCAGCGACAAGAGGGTCATGAGGATTAAGAGGTTGTTGTATAAATTCAAAACTCTCATAAAGATCACATCCTGGTGGATTCCTCCATACAGAATGAGCAGGTGTTTGATGTGGATCTACTACATCAGTAGGACAAATAGTGGTCCTAAATTCATCACTAAAAATTGGTTATGTGGATCCCATATATGTCTCGGTAAATGGTCTCAATGGAAAACAATGGACTTATTCTTCTATAATATTACCGAATGAGTCTAATAGAACCAAGCGTGGTTCAATAGGAGCTTCTAACACATGTGTAGTATGAGGAGTGGGATCCTCAACTGTAACCAAGGCTCTTTCTGAATTTTATAACAAAGGAGTAGCAACACTCCCAGCGTCAGAGAAATTTCCTAACTCTTCACAGTAGATGTCTTATGGTGAATTAGGAGGTAAGGGTTCGTAGCCTTCTTCCAGAGGAAACCCTTGCATCATACGTGATCTATGAAGTCCTTTATCGTCTATAGGATCAATCTTGAAAAAATATTAAAACAACAGCACACGCTAAAAACAATCTAGAAGAACCAACAAGCCAACAAACCTTCTCTCAATGACCATACTAGTTGGTGATGAAATCCAATATCACATGATCAAATTAAGAAGGGGCTAGGATATAAGTGGGTGGAACAGTTACGATGGCGACCTGCTTAACGGACTTACGCCTTGGTGCAAGCTTCCACACAGTAATCGTGGGTTTACCCTCCAAGGAGCCTGAGTGAGTTTGACCACTGTCTGTTCCATGTACAATGAAGACTTCCGTTCACCATCAACTTGTGTAAAGACCTTAAATATTATGGCTACTAAAGACACGAACTCGCATTCATCCCCTGGGGTACAGTCAACAGTCCAGTACGAACGTATGGGCAGGATAACAAGTCCAAAATCCTTTGAGAGAACTAAGGAAAAGTGGACCGGTAGAAATCCAAAGGACCCCGAAGGGATTCAGAATTCACAAAGCACCAAAACCAAATGAAGACAGTTGGACCTCAATAAGAACCCCCAATATATGATCTTACTACTATGAATTGTTAAACCGTGGAGGGATAATCTTTGTGGCTCTCCCGAATGCGACCTCGTGCGTAACCCCTATGTGAGAGGGGGATCCCAGATATGCTTATACGAAAATTGGATTTTCTCTCCCTATCGTAAGATGCTAAGTTTGTTTCGAATTCTTTGGACAGTTGTACTCACAGCCTAATCCAAAGCACTAATCCTAGTCTAATGTTGGTGGAAGAATCTAAAAAGAAAAAGTTTCTAGATCAATTTTAATAAGCGGTGATTTTTGTGGATGTTCTTTACTCATAGGTGAATGAAAGTGAAACTGATGATATTATGACTCGATTCCCAAAACATCATAAGAAAACTGATAAACAATCGTTTCTTTCAATGAACTTCTATTTATGGGAAGGAGAAGAATTTTTCCTTTCACTATCAAACAAAAAAATGCAAAGATTTCATGCAATTGCTTTCAACAAGAATCCAATTCAATGCTAAACTATTCAAAAACTGATTCTAATATCCAAAATCCAATCATGAAAATATATCTCTTTGTTTACATATGAACTTTAATTGATTTGATTCGAAGCCTCTTATGCCAACCAGATTCATTATTCGCAATTTTAAACAATTGGAGGTAAGTATCACATAAACAAAAAGAACACTCTCACAGTGATCAAACAAGAAGCAAAACAAATTTAAACTTTTCAAAAAGAAAACCAAAACTCAAACAAGAAAAATTGTGTGGAAAGATATAAATCAAATATCAAATGGGACAATACACATATCTCTAGACTTCCTTACAACAACTTTCAAACAATCAGATGAATGAGAAAGTATCAAAAACCAACTCAAGATCTCAAAGAGGAAGAGTGATTCCAAAACAAGGAAAAATCTTAAAACCCCCAAAAAAGAACCAAAAAATCTTAGAAAGAAAAAGGTTAAAAGTTTAATAAAAGACACACATTGATAGAAAAAAATTTGAGCAGAAGGAAAAATAAAAAATCACACCCAACAGAGACATCCAACAATTTTTCAACAGAAGGAAAAATCGACGCTCTGGTTATATCATCACCAGAGCACTACAGCGCTCCCTAGAGCACTGTTGGGGAGTGTTGATATTGAAATCAGCACTCTAGATGTAAGGGAATATGGGCATTGTTTTCTGAGAATGAAAAAGTATCAACCCAGAAAACAAAAACTCAGGAAGGCTTGATCATCAGCCTATGTAAGATAACTTCAAGACTAACAACACATGTATAAAAGAGTAAAAACAAAGTGAGTAGGATCTGAAGACGGGAAAAGACTAAGACAATACCAAGCAAAGAAAACAAAACTTAAATCTTTGATCCCCAATGGAGTCGCCAATTTCTGTTGTAGGAAAATTCCCCTACGGACAGGTAAATGTCCTCTTGGATCTTAGACCCATATGACCAAGAAATAAAAATTATAACATTGAACACTGACATTCCTTTAAATGTAGCTAAACTAGTCAAGGGAAAAGAGGAAGAAAGCATGAGTACCTTTTTCTAAAGTTTGTCCTTGCTCGTTCCAAGTTGAACTTGATCTTCAAGTTCTTTAATGAGTTTTGCAATTCAATGGACAACAAAGACAATACATACTTCCTATTCTACCAAGATTAGTTTAAACTATATTTATCAAAAAGAGACAAGCCCATGCAAATGTACACAAACTTGAAAGAAACAAGCCAAGCATATGTATTAATCAGAACATAACAAAGTGCTTAAAAATTATAGGTGCAGATGCAGCAGCTTCACCAAGTCCTCCTTGTCCAACCCCTTTCTTAAAACATTGATGATCATAATGACAATACTTTTCATTGATTATTCTCTCCCTTTCACCATGAGAGTGCCTCCTTATATAGGCTTTGATAGGCCCAACCACCTTATATATTCTTGGGATAAGTTGATGATATGACTCCATCAGTTGTGGGATTTCCCTTAGATCCATCGTTTAACCTGGATTCGATCCAAACTGACTCGGATCCTTCTTAGTTTTCCTTATAGATAAGGGGGATTCGTCCCCAATATTTTCTCAACAGATCGATGCTCCCTCAACATTGACCACATAGCATTGCAACGCTCCCTGCTAAGAGGAAAAGGAGCGCTAGAGCTCCCTACAAGTGAGCATGGGAGCGTTGATCTCTAGAAATACTTTTAGGATGATTATTCCTCAAGGTACAAGCTTGTAAAATTTGCCAAATGATATATTTTCCCTTTCTAATAAGTCTTAGAGGATATCCCGTGTGTTCTTATGATGTCGTCCGCGATGCGACACATGAGAGACGAAAATATAATTTTTGTGACACTTACAACACTTGCGAAAAAAGTGCAACACTTGTGACACTTGTGACAATGACAATGAGACATTATCGAAGTGAGTAATTTTGATGTGTAACACTCTTCCAATAATGTAGAGAAGGAAGTAATTGAAGAGTTTCCCTCAAAGGAACATAAATATTGAATGAGGCCCAGGAAGCCTAAAATCTCAATTGATATCAATAGGCATGCATCTTAGGAGAACTATGGTAAATACAAAGTAGAAATAGGGGATGCACTAGGGAAGAAAAAAACTGAAGAATTGCAGGAACCCATCAAAGAATTAAAACAAGAAAAATGAGCACTTGAAATATGGAATACCATACTGCAAGACAAGGTCCAAACATTGAAAGAAAGGAATAAATATCAGCCAAAATTGTCTAAAAAGGTCAGTAAAATGAATATCAAGTTATATTGGACCAATGTGGTGCACAAAACCAAGATACAATAGAAATTGTAGAATTTTCCTGTAGGTGATTGTTTTAGCAGTCGACTTCTTAAGAGTCTCCCAAGAAAACGGTGAATAATTAAGAGAATCCATTCAAAATCCACTTGCATAATGGGACAAATTATCTTTTTCCTAGGCCATTTCCAGAAGAAGTGAATCCCTAAGTAGATACAAGTGAATATTTGAAGGAGATTTTTCCATATTTTGTGAATTTTGTTTCCTAAAAAATTGCCTAATCATGATTGAGTTGACACCTCATCAATTCGACTTGTCCTTGATCAAGGCAACCAGTACATGAAGTTTGAGTAAGATGTTGTGGGAGATTATGAGTTGGATCTTATTTGGTAGGTCAAGGATATCTATAAAACTATGATTTAGTCTTAGGATTAGATATTTTCCCTAAAAACCACATTATTATTGTAATGCAATGAATGTAATGGAATGTACTTCCTATTTATTAGCTAAATATCAGGACTCCATCAAAAATATATCTAGATTATAGGATCTGATCAAACAAACTCTGTGTATAAGAGAAATTAGTTGATAGACTTAGGGGTGGGTTTGAGTTTGGTGGTGCTATAGGACATATTGACCTTAATTGTATACTTGGAATCTGGTACACTTTATAATCATTGGAAAAAACATTTTTGTGGTTAGAATGTCTCATTCTTGTGTTAAAGTTATTCTCTCTTACTTGAAATGCATTTGAATCTTTTGTGAAGAATTTGATTTATTATGTTCATGTTGAATACCAGTAAAGATTTTTTTGTTTGCTCAATTGCTACAGAATTTGTGTTTAAGTATTTATTTCTTATTTGTGAATGATATTTGGGATCGAGATGTTTCTATGTAAGTGAACATATTGTAATATTTCATCTTCTTTTTCTTCTATTTAAATATCCTTATCTAGATGATCAGAGTGATTGTCATTGATTAAGTTAATGTGGTGGAAACTTGACTTTGTAACCAGAACCTTATGTTGCCTAATTTATCCACTTATTGACCAATAAAACAACCTATAAAATCAAAAATACCTACAAACATAAACCATTTCAATAACTAAGGTGACCTAGATTTCCCTTAGCATTCAAGGACAACTTTAGGGACTAACATATTTTGGTGTTGTTGTCGGGGATGAAGGAATGAAAACATTTTCCCTGGGAGAACAAGAATATCTAGATCCTCTTCTTGATGGTGAACATGAAGTGGACATCAATTTGACTACAGATCATTAACCTGGAGACTCCATGACGGAAGAATCTACAGGAAAATCCACTAATTTAAGATGCCAGATACTCGAATGGTTGTTATTTTGGCTCAAAGGTTTTCTCCTTTTAATTTTGTTGATATTCCTAGTTTTCCAAATGTTGTTCCCACTGTGGATGAATGGGGAGACTTCCTTCCCATATTTAGAGAAATTAAAGATGACCATCCTACAAATAATTTATTACAATTTCGTGAACTTATGCACCAATTAAATATCTCTCATGAAGATGTGCTCATGAAAATGTTTATGTATTCACTAGAGGGAGATGGTCATGAGTGGTATAGATCTGTCCCCCCTTCTAGCATATCTTCATTGAAAGAGTTTCATGCAGCATTTAGTAATCATTGTAAAAGGTTGTTTTTAGTTGATCTAGTTTTTGAAAAAATTTGTGGATAATTTTAATCAAGTCTTAAACATGAGGAAGCTTGTTCCATTGATAATAAACAAGAAATGGAATCCATCGACAATGAAAATATGAAAGATAGTATTTTCTCTTTTCCTATTCCTAATGGTATAGATCAAGATTATAATAGGTAGATTGGTAGTCTTCTTCTTGGAAATAATAAATATATGAAGCCTTCTTTAGAAATTTTCGAGAATCGACAAGAGGTTTTTCACAATTTTTTTTATTATCAAACTATTGAATATGCAGTAGACCATTTTGACAGTTTTTCAGATCAACCCATTTATGATGAATATGAGGATAATTCACAAGAGCATATATCTGCATCAGTACATAGGGAATTCTACAACATAAATCTTGTATATGAAAATTATGCATCTAATTCATGTAGTGAGGGAGATGAAGAGGCAGTTCAGTCGAAAAAAAAATTAATTCAGCATGATGTTCCTTCTCTTGAGATTGGTGAAAGTATATTCTTACTTCAGAGCCTCTTGCCTTGGAATCTACAAAGGAATTTTGTGGTAAAGATGATTTTATTGCTAGTACTCATGGATTGTTTCAAGTAGCACACTTGTAGCATAATCTGGTTAATAGAGAAGAAATTACAGAAGAACAGCTTGGTATGTTACGTCGACTGGAAATTTTCCATTTTTTTTATGACCCAGTGGTTGCTTATATGGAGAAATTTTCTTCAGGGGTCCCAAACATCGTAGATTTTGGTATCTGTTGGAATAGGTTCAGACCCAGGGTTCAATTCTTCAAAAACACACCAACAAAACCCTAACTACCAACCCTTTCAGCAACACCTGCGAAGCAGATGAAGTCTCACTCGAGGTAGAGGTAGGGGTGGTTGCAGGACTCCAGTGTCTGCAACCTTAGCTGGGACACAGATCTGTGATTACAATACTCTAACAAATCACTTAGCATTTTTCATTCATTAGTACTTAACCTTTGTCTACAACACAAATAAACCCTAATTATAATGCAGCGCAGTATTCAACAAGATTCAACACATTCAAGCACTAAGCACATCAACATAGATCAGATCTAACATCTTATTCACATCATTAGGAACTGAGCCATCATATTAATCTAAGCATACATCATTGTACTAAGAATTAATCATATGAACCATAAAACAACCATAATGCATAAAGCAAACACAACACAGGATATACATGGTTCAACCCCAGCCTGGGGCTACGTCCACCAACTCTTCTTCTCTTTATTGTCTTCTGTCAATCTTCTACATGCATAGAGCCACAAGATCCTACTCCGCATATGAAAGGAGATATTCATGCACCTCTCCATATCCTCCATCCCCGAGCTAGGTTACAGAACCAAGCCTTTACACAGTCACTTGCACTTAGCCTTGCAAATCTCACACAGTATGCAGAAAGCATGTACAACTATCACTTGCACTTAGCACATTGGCTTTCGCTGCCCTTACCACTTAGCATCACACCCTTTTTTCACACTCTACTTACATCACCTATATTTCTATTTATACATTAAAAAATGGGCCTAAACATGGGTCAACATCCCCATACCCGTTACATAAGCCCAAAACCCAAAAAACCCTAAAAACAGGTCGAGATCCCATGATCTCTACTTCAACTTGCTCTCTGCCTTCGATAGCCTGTCGAAGTCCGAAAATAGGTAAAACCTGACTAAGGATCTCCAAAACTTGGTCAAGGGCCAACATGCCCCCAACACTCACCTGTGACTCATCCCGAGTCACTCTGATCTAGGTAGCTCTGCTTCAAAATACTCGATCCTGACTCGAGCTGCTTCACCAAGGCCTCATGCTCGATGAAATTCTGAAGAAATGACTTGTTCAAAGGTCCCTCTAAGTTTTGTTCGACTGAAGTGACTACTTGTTCTAGCTCTGATCCTCATCCTTCAATCTCTTCGAACAATTGGCAAGCTGCATCCTAGACTGGTTGGAGCCTCTGAGTCACTTCCATGACTTTTCTTTGTATGGTGTGGACCTATTGTTGAGCAGTGCATTGTTCCTGGGATATTTTCATTCTTTCAACTGCTGACAGGAGATTCAATTACGCCTGTATTTTCGTTGCTTGCTTCTTTTCTTCTTGGAGTTGTGACTCCAGTGTCTTCAATTCAGGGTCCTCAATAAGTCACTCATAAGTCTATGCACTTCTACTATTAAGTTGTTGACATTCCATATCTAATTCTCTGATCCTCTCAACTGCACTCCGGGTAGTGGCTTCTCTTTGGTCGTGCAAGTCCTGTGGAGTACTTAGTATTGTTTGTAGCTCTAGATCTATTATTCTCTGTTGAAGCTACTAGATGGCTTTAGCAAGATGTGTTACTTGATGCTCCACTGGGTCTTCCCCCTTTTGCTCTAACCCCATCACAGAGTGAAATGATCTGTTGACTGCTTCTTTTACTCCAACCTACTCGGTGAGTAGTTTTTCTTTCTCTTGTTGGATCTGCGCCTTTTCCTCTTCAAACTTTTCTTGGAGGGTAGCCTTCTCCTGCTCCGTAACCCTGCATTACTCTATTACTTCCTGTTATTCTTTCTTCAGGGCCACTATAGCCTGTTCTATTTCTTCATGTGTGCGATGAAGGCAGGCTTCAGTCACATCGGCTAGTCTGCGGAGTTGGGTAGGCTCATCTCCCAACTCTATTTCTTCTTATGGAGGAGGTGCAGTGGACACTTCGCAGTTGGAGTGAAGGGCCTATTGTACCCCTCACAGTTCTGCTTCAATTTTCTCATACATGGTCTCTTACTTAGCTTCATTTCTCTGTAAAATATCTTCTGAAGTGTCTGATACAATTGCGATGATGAGGTCGAAGTCATTGAGTGTGAGCATAGTCTACAGCTTGGTCTTACTAGCTTCTGACTTCTTCCGCGATGTGGGTTTCATGGGAGAAACCTTTCTTTTGTGAGATAGATCTGCGTCATTAGGGGGATTATGTGGTGGTGTTACTTCGCCTTGCTTCTTCTAATTTTCTTTTCCATTGTTCTCTTCTTTATCTACTTCATCATCACCTCCTCCTCCGGGTGATTCTGAAGCAATTTCTTATGATGTATTGTTCAGCTACTGGACCTCTTCTATCTTCTTCCTTCTACTAGTTCCAGGTGTATCATGCTCTTCACGAGTGATCATCGGGATTCTGATTAGTTTGGGATCAGAGAGTTCTGCGGGGTCAACAAGAGATAAGGAGCTATGTAGGCCACTCCTTAGTTGTTTCTTCTAGGTCATCCTCTGTGAGTTTGTAATAACTCTGTAGTACTTCTTGGTGTTCATCTCCGCACGCAATGATGTAGATAAAAAAATTGTCTGCTGGAACTTGACAAATGGACTGAACCCATGCAGTGTTGGAAATACTAAAACAACTAAGAGGCAGGGTGAATCAGTTGTTTATGAGCTTAAACAATTTTAGAACTTTTAAAAATTATTAATCTTCCTTCAAGTGATCATCAACAACATACAGCATATGGACAGTAAAAATAAAGACCATCAGTCACACATAAAATACACACAGAGACCGATTTTCATGAGGAAACCCATAAAGGGAGAAAACCTCTTCTTCTTCAAAATGATAGGTAGTCTTTTTTCAGTTCTGTACATCATTTACAATTAAGCACCAACTCAATGTGAGGCTGCTACCTCTGTTTTACAAGTTGCAACTTGTTTGAGAGCACCAACTCTCTGGTTTCTCTAGCACCCACTAGAAGGAAGCACCAACTCCCTGAGTATTCCAGCACTAACTGGATGGAAGCACCAACTTCCTAAATGTTCCAGCACCAACTGGATGGAAGCACCAACTTCCAGTTACACAGGCTCCAACCTGTATAACAGAGAACACTTGTTCTCCCTAGCACCACCCTGCCATCCTTGTTTCTCTGGCTACAACCAGATGGAAGCTACAACTTCCTGTGTTCAAGCTCCCACTTGAACTTCTGAGGACAACAACCCTCCCGAGCACCTCCCAACCTCCCTGAAAAATTAAAGAATGAATACACATACAATTTATGCAGTTAAATCACTTCTTACCATTCTTTTTTTGTTCTGTAATTCTTCTCTTTCTCTGTCCATCCAGCAAGTCTTCTCTGCATCACATTGTTCTGCCATTCTGCTCTTCTTCTTCTCTGCTCTATCGTTCTTCTCTGCTTCTTCTCTGCTCTATCATTCTTCTCTGCATTTCATCTCATTTTGTACCTTATTTCAAAATGTCACACCACACCACTCTTTCTTACTGTTTCATTCTTTTTCCATACAAAACAGCAAACCCAACAGAGTCAGTTTATTCTCCTTTTATACACACGGGCACAGCTTTTCAATTTCCTAACTCCTTGGGAAAAATTACGACAACTGTCCAGCCAACCAAAATGCCAAATGATCGATAACTAATTTGCAATCATGAGTTTTACTAACAGATTTGTAACTGAACGTGCTAAGTGTGTGTGGAAGAACAGTAACCCTCCGATCAATTCAAGCTTTATCCGCACCGTTGGATAATTTTTATTATTCTTTCCTTTTAAATCGAGTTTCGGCTTTTTGGCATTCCTTTGCCCAAGTGTCTCGACACTTTCACATCGCGATCTCCGACACTCCGAAATGGAGCTTATCTGGACTGACTCCTTCTCTTCCCGTAACCAAGGGCTGTGACCAAGTCTTTATGTGAAAGGTGCTTTCGATATTTCGCATATCGCGAATTCGTAATTCCTTATGTCCATAGTTTTTGTCACTTACAAATCCCAATCCCTGAAACTCCGTGAGAGAACAGATTAACGGTCCAGATCATTTCTTGATCTGATGGTCCAGATTCACTCGTGATTTTGCATATCACGAAATCAGCATTATGTTCTTTGCCTTTCAAATTCCCGATTCGCAAAACTCCGTGAGAAGTTAAATCAATGGTCCAGATCTCATTCTCGATTCAATGACTGTGATTGAATCGCAATATCGCATATCGCAATTTCGGAGGTCTCGTTGCATTTGTTCACTTGCCACTCCATGTTGCGATCCCCAAAACTCCGACACAGTCTAGACTCAACGGTCCAGATCAAAGCCTAATCTGACGTCTCAGATTACATCGCGATTTTGCATATCGCGAAATCGACACTCCTGATGTCAAGTGACTTTGTCACTTCAAAGTTCCGATCCCCGATGCCGATGCACCCCTTTCCACGCGCTATCCCTGTTGGCTATAGGCCTTGGCCCATATGACCGTCAACACATGACCTCAGTCAAACCTCTCATCGGGGTTTCGGCATTTACGATGTCAATGTGCATAGGCCCCTTGGACCCGCGATATGCCGATCCCCGACTTCCTCCGTACTCCTGACACGCGTCCCACCGAATGGACGGTTCAGATTTCGTGTCGGGGTTTCCTCTAGGGATTTCACCGATCCTTCATCCACGGGAATACTGATTTGTCGATTCCCGATACGATGGTCCTCCGACGTCTCTCGACCTTTGACCTGCCACCTGTCCTCCACTGACTCCTGGGTGGCCCACAGGCTATATGCCTTATCGGGAAATCGCGTATCGCGATTTCGCTATGTCTGAAGAAATTGTTCATGAGGCTCATGAAACTCCGATTCCCAATTCTCCAATGAAGAAACCTATCGGGCTTCTCCCGGTGGCGCCTGATCGCTGCCACGCGTCCTTCCGAATGGAGGAAATTCCAAAGCTTCTTCAACTTACGATCCCCGATACTCTGTCAAGAATAGTAATCTACGATCCAAATTCATTTGTGATGATCCAATGACTACTATTGAATCATGAAAGCTTGTTGCAATGGGATTCCTGTCTAATATAGACTTGCCATCAATGACAACCATTCACTGATTCGTTGTCTGTTGCCAACACTCATTTCGCTGTCTGTGCAATATTTGCCAACAATCTCTCGCTTTGGCATTGATGGCAACCCAAGCACCCAAATGCCTTTCGGACTAGACTCTGCTCCCGAAATGTCTTTCGAACTCGAATCTGCTCCCGAAATGAATCTGCTTCGGCTCAACTCTTCTCACTCTGCTCCTACTTCCGAAAGAGATCTTTTTCTCCCCCTTTGACATCAATGTCAAAGAAAAAACATTCTTCCTCTGATCTTATTGCAAAACAGACTCCCCCTGTCGTCTATAAGCACTTAGGAAATTCACCAGATATTCAATAAATACTCCTCCTGACCAGGTGAATAGATTAGACATAAGAAATTATGACCCCCAACTTTTGATGAAGATATTCAAAAGGGGTTGCAACTAATGGTTTAGTAAAAATATCAGCAATGTGTTCTATAGAGGGTATATAGTTTAGTTGAACAATTCTGTTTGAAACTTGTTCTCTGAGAAAATGATACTTTATAGGAATATGCTTAGTCTTGGAATGAAGAACAGGATTCTTGG
>JZKD02S2075695.1:730791-761644 GCA_000966675.3 Picea glauca
CCTCCCGAGCACCTCCCAACCTCCCTGAAAAATTAAAGAATGAATACACATACAATTTATGCAGTTAAATCACTTCTTACCATTCTTTTTTTGTTCTGTAATTCTTCTCTTTCTCTGTCCATCCAGCAAGTCTTCTCTGCATCACATTGTTCTGCCATTCTGCTCTTCTTCTTCTCTGCTCTATCGTTCTTCTCTGCTTCTTCTCTGCTCTATCATTCTTCTCTGCATTTCATCTCATTTTGTACCTTATTTCAAAATGTCACACCACACCACTCTTTCTTACTGTTTCATTCTTTTTCCATACAAAACAGCAAACCCAACAGAGTCAGTTTATTCTCCTTTTATACACACGGGCACAGCTTTTCAATTTCCTAACTCCTTGGGAAAAATTACGACAACTGTCCAGCCAACCAAAATGCCAAATGATCGATAACTAATTTGCAATCATGAGTTTTACTAACAGATTTGTAACTGAACGTGCTAAGTGTGTGTGGAAGAACAGTAACCCTCCGATCAATTCAAGCTTTATCCGCACCGTTGGATAATTTTTATTATTCTTTCCTTTTAAATCGGGTTTCGGCTTTTTGGCATTCCTTTTCCCAAGTGTCTCGACACTTTCACATAGCGATCTCTGACACTCCGAAATGGATCTTATTTGGACTAACTCCTTCTCTTCTTGTAACCAAGGGTTGTGACCAAGTCTTTATGTGAAAGGCGCTTTCGAGATTTCGCATATCGTGAATTCGTAATTCCTTATGTCCATAGTTTTTGTCACTTACAAATCCCGATCCCCGAAACTCCGTGAGAGATCAGATTAACGGTCCAGATCATTTCTTGATCTGACGGTCCAGATTCACTCGTGATTTTGCATATCGCGAAATCAGCATTATGTTCTTTGCCTTTCAAATTCCCGATTCGCGAAACTCCGTGAGAAGTTAAATCAACAGTCCAGATCTCATTCTCGATTCAATGACTGCGATTGAATCGCAATATCGCATATCGCGATTTCGGAGGTCTCGTTGCATTTGTTCACTTGCCACTCCATGTTGCGATGCCCGAAACTCCGACACAGTCTAGACTCAATGGTCCAGATCAAAGCCTGATCTGACGGCTCAGATTACATCATGATTTCGCATATCGCGAAATCGGCACTCCTGATGTCAAGTGACTTTGTCACTTCAAAGTTCTGATCCCCGATGCCGATGCGCCCCTTTCCACGCACTAGCCCTGTTGGCTATAGGCCTTGGCCCATATGACCGTCAACACATGACCTCAGTCAAACCTCTCATCGAGATTTCGGCGTTTGCGATGTCAATGTGCATACGCCCCTTGGACCCGCGATATGTTGATCCCCGACTTCCTCCATACTCCTGACACACGTCCCACCGAATGGACGGTTCAGATTTCGCATCGAGGTTTCCTCTAGGGATTTCGCCGATCCTTCGTCCATGGGAATACCAATTTTCTAATTCCCGATACGTTGGTCCTCCGACGGCTCTCGACCTTTGACCTGCCACCTGTCCTCCACTGACTCCTAGGTGGCCCACAGGCTATATGCCTTATCGGGAAATCATGTATCGTGATTTCGCTATGTCTGAAGCAATTGTTCACGAGGCTCGTGAAACTCCGATTCCTGATTCTCTAATGAAGAAACCTATTGGGCTTCTCCCGGTGGCGCCCGATCGCTGCCACACGTCCTTCCGAATGGATGAAATTCCAAAGCTTCTTCAAATTACGATCCCCGATACTCTGTTAAGAATTGTAATCTACGATCCAGATTCATTTGTGATGATCCAATGACTACTATTGAATCGTGAAAGCTTGTTGCAATGGGATTCCTGTCTGATACAGACTTTCCATCAATGACAACCATTCACTGATTCATTGTCTGTTGCCAACACTCATTTCGCTGTCTGTGCAATATTTTCCAACATGTAGGGTGTTCGGATTTATACAAGGGACAACCTCAATAGCCCTCTTTAACTGTAGGTAGTAGGTTTGGAACACCGCATTTGATTGCCATTGTTTTCCCATACCACTTGAATACCATAGGGAAGTGAACTTCGCGACTAAGGGTTAAGATGGATCTATTTTAGGGAAGGTCACACCTTCTGGAATCTCCCAAGATATGAACGCAATGAGGATTAGTAGCCAACTAAAATGGAAATCATAGCACTGATCCTGAGCTTCGCGGAAGTCTTGGTCTAACTGGTTCACTAAGTATTTTTCCCAATTCATTAGTAGCCCCTCCACGCATTTCCCTACAAGGTCAACAACAAACCCCATGACCTGCATGGGTCTTTTCTTCTGGACTAGCTTACCAACAATCAACTGGAAAGCAAGGCACACTGCGCCATTCTGGATGGAGGCTACCTTGTAGCCTTTCTTCCCCTTCTCCACATCATTGTATGTATCTTTAATCTTCTACGCCAGGGCGCGGTCTGCATCCTTCCCTAGGTAAGAGTCTTACAGGTCTGGTCCCTGCATGCTCAATCCGGTGATCCGATGGATCAATGTCAGAACAATGGTGATGCATCTGTCTAGCCACAAATAACCACCATGGAAGCTTGACAAAAAGAGATTAACGCATGCTTTAACCTCCTGGTGCCTTCCAAAATGGAGTATTTTCATTATGTTCAGGATGGTAGACTACGCGAGGTCCATATTCCATGGTTGGGGGATTATCCTCGAATTCTTCCCCTTCATCCTAGTCAAATACCTGTGAGGAGCGATCATTTTGAAGTTCTTTCAATCCCCTAGGTTAAAGTCATTTATCTTTAGTGTCATGATCTTCTCCGGCTGAGGCTTGCCTGTGCGTATCCCCTTCGGGAGGTACGCAATGACCAAGGTGTAGTCGAAGTCCCTGGGGACACTGTCATGATTCATTGCGTTGGACAGAGGTGGGATATAGTCAAGAATGATGGAAGGGATTAACTTCGTGTTCTCCAAGTCATCTCGATGCTTGGTTATTTTCTCATCAATGCAGTTTTGTTCGTTACGGCGTGATCCCAACGGTCTGGTGGTGAGCTTTCTGATCATAATTGTTGTTCTAACCATTTGATAATGTCAATCTAACTGTTATAATGCCTCCAACGATCATATCGTTCCGCCATGGTGAAGTACCAATCTGAGTTTCTATGATATTCAGTCGAATTTCAAATTCTGGAGACCTTTCTTCTGCGAAGTCTTCTCTGAAACTTCCTGTAATTTCTCCAACTTTGATTTCTTCTTGCTGAGCTTTCTACCCTTCTTTCCTATGATCTGCATTACTGGGTTCCTCTTCCCATTCTAATTATTATCTCCTCTTGGCATAGTAACTTTGCATTGTTGATGTTCTTTCGTAGGTTTCAAGGCCAATACTTCTTCTATGTCTAGGGTAGGTTCTCTACTCTCTTGTACAAACAGGTGTTTCAGGTCTACTTGTGTTCTTTCAACTTCGACATCCATATTTCTGGTCCTCAGTAGCTTCAACTCATTTTCTTGTTCTTCTAGTAAGTGTGTTATTCTCTTAGCCATTAAGTCTCTTAGTTCTTTCTTTTTTTGTTCTAGTGCTTCCTCTTCTTGTTTTCTTTGGATCTGATCTTTCTCAATCTAGGTTTTTCCTAGTAACATAGCAAATGGGGCGTTGTTCTCAATAAATTTAACAACCTCAAATTCTTTTTTTGTCGAAGTGCCATGAGCACTCATAGATGTCTGGGTAAGTCTTCCACATAGGGTTATCATATTTCCTCTAAATAATCATATTCCTCCCAATGAAGGAACCATAGCAGGCTTTCCTAAAATTTTCCAAGTTTTTTCTATCATAATATTCACCTGTGTTTCCTCATCTAGGACACAATCTATGTCGAAGTCTCTTATTCTTGTTTCTATGCACTCTTTCTCTTTGAATATATCTGATAAGTTGATATCTCTATGGTCATTCAGGGTTTCTTTCATTTGTATTAATACAATCTCTGATTCTTTCTGGGGTTCTTCCATGGTCTCAGTTTCTTGGCCTTTCTCAGTGTTTCTTGTCTCATATTCATTCTTTCAACCTTAGCAATCATTCTAGGGCAATCCATAACTTCATGATCCATAGCTTTACAACAATACAACTAGGTCTTCTACCAGTGCATGCCTTAGCAAGATTTCCTGGTCTTATGCAACTGTAACAAATATTTAATCCTCTCTTTCTCTTAAATGATCCCCAACCTTTCTGGTACTGCGCACTAGGATCATGGTAACTAACCTGTAGAAAATTCTTCCTAGGATCCTGCATCCATTTGTTAGTTCAAACATTATTTCTATGCATAGGAATAACATATATTTCATTATTTTTATCAGATCTACTCATATCAAACCTTATTTCTTCTAACTATGCCCTAGTTTTCATATTAGGACAAAATTTATCAAACATAACTATATCCATACTTTCGAAGAAAAAAAATTCCACTTATCTTACCTTTATCAAAGCACAAAGCTTTCAGATCTTACCTCTTTAATAAAACATTTCCACTAATCTTACCTCTATCAAAGAGCAAAGTTTTCAGATCTTACCTCTTTTCTTCGTATCTGCCTCCTTTCTTAGCATAGAGCTTCGCAGTTAAGTAGAATATTGTGCACCAAAGCAACAGATCTACGCACAGAGCTTTCTTTCTTTTCCTCAGTTCCCAGCAATCATAGTTTTAGGTCCCAGAAACAGAACCATTTTTTGGCACAAGGGCAGACCCAGGGTTCAACGCTTCAACAACGCACCAACAAAACCCTAACTGTTAGCCCTTTCAGCAACACCTATGAAGCAGATGAAGTCTCACTCGAGGTAGAGGCAGGGGTGGTTCCAGGAATCCAGTGTCTGCAACCTTAGTTGGGACACAGATCTATGATTACAATACTCTAGCAAATCACTTAGTAGTTTTCATTCATTAGTACTTAACCTTTGTCTACATTGTAGATAAACCCTAATTACAACACAACATAGTATTCAACAAGATTCAACACATTCAAGCACTAATCACATAAACATAGATCAGATATAACATCTTATTCACATCATTAGGCACTGAGCCATCATATTCATCTAAGAATACATCATTGTACTAAGCATTAATCATATGAACCATAAAACAACCATAATTCACAAAGAAAACACAACACAGGATATACATGGTTCAACCCCAGCCTGGGGCTACGTCCACCAACTCTTCTTTTCTTTATTGTCTTATGTCAATCTTCTACATGCACAGAGCCACAAGATCCTACTCCACATAGGATAGGAGATCTGTGTGCACCTCGCCAGATCCTCCTTTCCCTATCTAGGTTACAGCACAAAGCCTTTACACAGTCTCTTACATTCACTTGCACTTAGCCTTGCAAATCTCACACAGTATGCACAAAGCATGTACAACTATAACTTACACTTAGCACATTGGCCTACACTACCCTTAGCACTTAGCATCACACCCTTTTTTCACACTCTACTTACATCACCTAGATTTCTATTTATACATTACAAAATGGGCCTAAACATGGGTAAACCCATGGTCAACATCCCCATACCCATTAGATAAGCCGAAAACCCAAAAATCCTTAAAAAGGGGATGAGATCCCGTGATCTCTGCTTCAACTTGTGCTCTTCCTTCGAAATTTTGTCGAAGTCCCAAAATAGGTCAAACCTGACCAAGGATATCCAAAACTTGGTCAAGGGCCAATAGTATGCCACTTAATTGCAGTAGTAAGTTTCAGTTGTCCATAATATTTCTGTTGTATATATCATGTTTTTTTTTTGTTTTATCAATCACCTGCATACAAGAAGTTATGATTATTAGTCAAATGCTTTCATGGTTGCATTGGAAGTTTGATGTGACCTGATCTAGAAGTTGATTGGTTAGTTTTGTAGGATTTTTACATAAATAAGATTTATTTTTGAACATGTTAGTTTTAGTTTGAAGATCATTTTGTAGTGTGAGAGTAGTGTCGAGTTTTCAGTGTGCAAGAATAAGGACTCCATAGCCCAATGGAGACACTAGTCTACATTTAGCTTATTTAATTTGGTATTTTAGAGTGCGGAGTAAATGATCTGAAATAAAACAGGGATCAACACAAGTTAAGAGAAGAACAGAGTGGATATTACAACTGATGAAGTTGGGAAATCATGGCATTGGTCTGTTGGTTATTAATGTTTTATCACAAAACATTACCCCCAGAAGGAGCTAGTGTTAGTCACTATACATGCTACAACATTTTACCCTCGATTTCTAACCATTCTATCAAAACGTGTTCCTATCTTATTTTCAAAAATATGTTCCCGCATAAGCCCATTTTCTTAAGTTTCTTATACATTTCCTTTTGTTGATCATTTAGCGTGTAATTGCTTTTCTTATGTTTATTTCCACTTGCTTCTTGTAAGATTGAATTGAATATTTTCATGATTTGGGTATGTCACGTCATATTTTTAGTCAAATTTTTATTTTAAAGGTTTATTTTTCCAAAGTTTAAAAATTGTACAAAGTCACTACAAGAATTCTACCATTCTTGTAGCACCCAAATGCATCATCATTGTGAGCGGGTTTTTTCGAAGATCGTGTTAGTTGTTACAGATTCATGCAGAAGATCATGCAACTTTGGTGGCATTTAATTAACCCTCAGAGCACGTTGTAATAAACATTCATATGTACCTATGGATATGATTCATCTGTCAGGCCAGGATCTCAAGTACTTAGGGATATGAGTTAAATTTCACCTTAACTAGATTGTGGCCTAACAACATTTTGCGATGAAGGAAATATTCTATGATTGGTTGTCTATGCAGGAATATCCAGAAACCCGATTGAGTTGAAACCCTACAATTTACAAGTTGAAAGAGATCACAGTCATTGTGATGGCACTCAAGAAAGGTGTTCAGGTTATTCATTTGGAACCAGAAGGGGAGAATCGTTGGAGGGATATCCTGAGATTATGAAAAAATTTATTGATGCAAGGTGGCTTGAATTCTGCTACACTTTCCAAGGTTATCATGAGGATGTTTCGATGATGTTTGAAAAAACAATTGACAGGTTTCAAACATAGGTAGGAGATGTTTTAATTTATGTTAAATAACATTCTATAGGGGTAGCTTGTCACCTACTTGTATAGGGAGAAAGGTGGTGTAAGAAGAGTAAATTGCTTGCAGATTTATGTAACCAATTTTTGGTCCCAGAACACCATGATCCAAACTTGAGTTAGGGCATCCCAAACAACTGGTTAAAGGAAGAGTGGCAGAGTGTTTTTTCAATATTCAAGAGGTATATTACTTGTGAGGGTAGGTATTTTTATGTTCATTGTTACCATATGAGATTATTAATGCATCTAAATGTGAATGCAAATGAGTTTATCATTTTATTTGTTGAATAGTTTGACCAAAATGGAAAAAAAGGTGTAGATTCATCCTAGAACTCCTAATAAGATTTTATTTCATCAAGTTTTGATCAAGATACAGTCATGTATGCATTGAGAGAGGTTCAAGTTTCTTGGAAACAATTATTGACCTCTTTAGGGTTTGATGAACAAGGTGAAAAACAAAATAAACCTAAAGATTCAATGAGAAAGGGTAGTACTACAAAACGTTATGCAAAATTGCAAGAGTTTTCCCCTGTAGCTAGATGAACCAAATCAATTAAAAAGAAACGGGTGGATCAGTTACAAGAAGTGAAATTTGAACCTGAATCAGAGACTCATTCTGCACATGTTAATAAATCCCCACAAGTGAGACAGATCAAAGGAGACAAAGGAAAGAAGCATGTAAACTATCTCAGCAGGCCGAAGACCAGACCTACAAACAAGTTAAGGCTCAATTCAAAAGTTGTGTTTAAGCCCTCTCACAAAGAAGATAATTTAATTATTTTAGATGAGGACAGTATAGAGAATATTCCTAAGAAGACCAAAAAGTAAAATAAACAAAAACCAGTGCTAAATATCAAGTCTTCTCATTCAGAGGGTGAAATGGAACAAAACCCTACCTACACTCTAGAGATGCATGAGCTTCCAAATATTTATACACATGAAATACAGAGCTCATCCAAATTTGTAGAGAAGGAAGTCCTTGAAGAGTTACCCTCAAAGGAACATGAATATGGAATGAGGCCTGGGAAGCCTAAAATCCCAATTGATATAAATACGCTTGCACCTAAGGAGAAATATGGTGAATATAGAGTAGAAACAAGGGATGCACTAGGGAAGAAAAAAATTTAAGAATTGCAAGAAGCCATCAAAGAATTAAAACAAGAAAAACGAGCACTTGAATTATGGAATACCAAACTGCAAGACAAGGTACGAACATTGAAAGAAAAGAATAAATATTAGTGAAAATTGTCTAAAAAGGTCAAGAAAATGAATATCAAGTTATACTGGACCAATGTGGTGCTCAAAACCAAGATACAACAAAAATTGCAGAATTTTCATGTAGGTGATTTTTTTAGCAGTCAAATTTTGACGAGTCTCCTAAGAAAAAGGTGAAGAATTAGGGAAATCCATTCAAAACTCACTTGAATAATGGGACAAATTATCTATCGGGAAAGTCATTTCCTAAAAAAGTGAACCTTTAAGGAGATACAGGTGAATACTTGAAGTCGATTTTTCAATATTTTGTGAATTTTGTTTCCTAAAAAATTGCCTAATCATGATTGAGTTGACATGCCATCAATTCGACATGTCCTTGATCAAGGAAACCAGTACATGAAGTTTGAGTAAGACGTTGTGGGATATTTTGAGTTTTATCCTATTTGGCAGGTCAAGGATATCTCTAAAACTATGATTTCGTCTTAGGATAAGATATTTTCCCTAAAATCCAGATTATTGTTATAATGCAATGAATGTAATGGAATGTAGTTCCTATTTATTAGCTAAATATCAGGAATCCATCAAAACTGTATCTAGATTATAGGATCTGATGACACCAACTCTATGTATAAGAGTAAATTAGTTGACAGAGTTAGGGGTGGGTTCAAATTTGGTGGTGTTATAGGATATATTGACCTGAACCGTATACCTGGAATCTGCTACACTTTACACTCAATGGAAAAAGAATTATGATGGTTAGATTGTCTCATTCTTGTGTTAAATTTATTCTCTCTTACTTGAAATGAATTTGAATCTTTTGCGAAGAATTTGATTTATTCTAGTCATATTGAATACTGTTGGAAGATTGGTTGTTGTCATTGATGTCAACCTCAGTCATTGGTTTTGGACCGCAAGATTGATGAAGGTATTTGGACATGAAGGACAGTGCACATGCAGAAAAAACACCCATGGATGGATAGTATACATCATGTTACTTCTGGCAGTAGGTGGCATTTCACTTGGATCCTCATGGTTGAGGAGAAATTAATTTTTGAAGATCACAAAGTGAATTGAAGAAGGAAGTACATGTCGGCCCTGAAGATAATTAAAGAAAAGAATTACAAAATAAGAAAATGCTAGGTCGACCCTAATGTTAAAAGGAAGTGACATAAAGGGTATAAATACATATCATTCTACATTCATTTTAAATATACAAAAGTCAAATTTCAAAGGAAATATGAAGTAAAGAAGGTCGGATTTCAAGGGAGGATGAAGTCTTTTGGTGATGTGTTCTAAGGTATGTTATTTACAAGTCATCTTACCATTTTCACTATAACTTTTTTTATAGAAAGATTTAGATTGTGAAATTGATATGGTATTTAGAAGACATATCTAGGTACATGTGGTAAAAAATTCAGCTCTTTATTCTCTCTAATTTTGGATATACACTCTGTGGAAGATAGGGTTTTTGACTAGTCTTGAAGCTAGTCATAAAAAGGTGTTCTGGGTAAACTAGTCATAAATTCTTCATAGAGAATCCAAATGAAGTGATACAAATTGAATTGGAAATAGTATGGTATGTAGTTTCTTGTGTGATAATTTCAGTTTCAGAATCTGATGTTAAATATTGAGTGAGGGGCATTATGTACAAGTTCTCTCTCCTGAATAAACCAGAATTGAATAAGGTCTACTATTTTCTCTATGACTTCTTTTTGGTGAGGATTCAAGGAATGAAAAATGGAGGAGTTTCAGAGAATACATTGAGTTATATTATCTATAGGATCATATTATTCTATGAAGTGAAGAATTGCATAATTTGAAGAAATATCAGGAAGCATTATCAGGTTCTATGTGATGGTTAGTTGATAGTGATGATTTAATGTAAAGTTGTATTATCTCTCATATATTTTTGGGTGGAAGGAAGGGGAAAGGATGGAGAGTTCAACCCTATCTTGATATTGGAGGATTGTATGTTCCTTTTGGAGTTTTATCCCTCCCTTTATATTTGGAAGATGTAGCTACCTTTGGAAATCATTACTTCCCTTGAACAATAACTATTGATTATTTCTCATATATTGTGCATGGTGTATTGTGGTATATTGGTGTAACTCTTATATTATTGTTCATTTCTCATTGGATATAATTGAATGGTTTAAGTGCAAGCTAAAAAAAAAAAAAAAAAGTGTACTTGATACTGATTCACCCACCTCTCAGTATCAACAATTGGTATCAGAGTGGGTTACCTTCAGTACAACTTAACCATTGGAAGGAAGATCCTAAGCAGAAATGGAAAACAACATTCCAAATGGGATTCCACCATTTGATGGATTCAATTTTGAACACTGGAGTAATAGAATGGAAACTTACTTGAAGCTCTTGGGACATATGTTTGGTTCTCAGTTGCTTCAGGATACAATGCTTTGAAGAAACCAAAGACTGTGGCTTAGGAGGAAGCAAAAAGGAACAACAAATCAGCAATAGATACCATCCTGGATGGATTGACAGATTCAGTGAAATCCAAGGTGAGATCATGTGCATCAGCAAAAGAGCTTTGGGAAAAGATACAAGACCTTCATGAAAGGGAAGAAGCAGAAGAAGAAGAAGAAGAAGTTGAAGAAAATTACAACATCTCAGATTTCAAAGAAGCAAATAGAGGTCAGTTCTTTTTATTTTATTGTGAAGGAGTAGGACATGTTGAATTTGAATGTCCTCATCCAAGGATTGAAAGAGATGACACTGAAGAATAAAATTTCAATGAATAAGAAGAAAATCCTGAAGCAGAAATGATTCAACAAGAAGATGAGAATCTTAAAAAATTAAAGCATGTTGAGATTGAAAATAACAAGCTCAAAGACACGCATAGAAAACTAAGAAGTGAATTGGGTGGTTGTGAAAATATAGTTGTAAGCTTGAAGAAACAATTAGAAGACTTTCAGAAACTGAGAGAAGAACGTGTTTCCTTGAAAACTCTACTCGAAGAAGCAAGAAGAATAGGAGAATTAAAGAATGTCCAAATGATGAAGAAAGAAGAAGATTGTGAGAAACTTGAACAAGAAGTTGTCTCATTGAGGAAGAGATTAAGAAACTCTCAAGTTCCAAAAGACTTAACACATCTTGGATGCATGGGTGAAACTTCATACAAAGAAGATGGAAATACCAACAAGAAGGTTGAAGAAAGAGCTACACAGATAGTTGATGAGAAGTTGACCAGGATACCAGAAAGAAGGAATGATTACAACAGAGATGAATATCCAAGAAGACCTCCTACCTTCAAGAATCAAAGAAGCTTCAATTAGTATGAAGGAAACTACATAAGAGTAGATCATGAACCTAGATGGACTACATCACAAAGGTCACTTACTCCCAGGTATCAAAATTTCTTTCTCGGTCATTGTTATACTTGCAAACATTTTGGACATAAGGCAATTAATTGCAAAATAAATGAAAGGAAAAACTATGCAAGAAACATGAATGGTATAAATAGAAGATATGGAAATAATTGTGTATTTGTCAACAGAAGTTATAATTCATTTTCCCCATTTATGGACAAAAATATTGTATGCTACAAATGTAATTATCTTGTTCACAAAGCACGAGATTGCAGATATATGAATGAAGATGTCCCTATCCCAACCACAGTATGGAGAAGGAAAGAGATTCCAAACAGTGAAGATTGTCGAATAGCATTGACCGCTGAAGAATGTAAAGAAGAATATGAATGGTACATAGACAATGGATGTTCTTCACACATGATCGAGGATCAAGACAAATTCATTATCTTGAAGAGAAAGGGTGGCAATGTTTCATTTGGAGATGACTCATCTACCAAAATAATTGGAAAAGGTGTAGTAGAGCTTGGAAGAAAAAATGTAAAAGCAAAGAATTTCCTATTGGTTGAAGACTTGAAGCATAATCTACCCAGTGTTAGTAAAATGTGTGATCAAGGATATACTCTCATGTTTGACTCACAAAGATGCAAAATCAAAGAAGAAGGTTCAAGAAGATTGGTTGCAACAACAACAAGAAGACCAAGTAACATATAAGTCCTAAATTCACGAAAAATATCCAAGGAAGAAAGAGACCATAAAAATGAAGTGTTATTAAGTGATGTATGTTCAGGGGGAGTAGCCCCAAAGAAGAGAGTTACCTTTTTCCATTAAACTCAGGGGGAGCAGCCCTACCCTTTTCCATTGATGTCAAAGGGGGAGAAAAATTGGGATCATGATGATAGGGGGAGCATGAGTGTTTCCATCAATGACAAAGGGGGAGATTCTTGGATGATTGGTTGTTGTCATTGATGTCAACCCTAGTCATTGGATTTGGACCACAATATTTATGAAGGTATTTGGACATGGAGGACAACACATGAAGACACAACACCCATGGATGGATAGTATACATCATGTTGTTTCTTATGGTAAGTGGCACATCACGAGGATCCTCATGGTTGAGGAGAAATGAATTTTTGAAGATGACAAAGTGAATTGAACAAGGAAGTACAGGTTGGCCCTAAAGATAATTAAAGAAAAGAATTACAAAATAAGAAAGTGTCAGGTCGGCCCTAATGTTAAAAGGAAGTGACATAAAGGGTATAAATACGTATCATTATACATTCATTTCAAATATACACAAGTTGAATTTCAGAGGAAATCTGAAGTAAAGAAGGTTGTATTTCAAGGGAGGATGAAGTCTTTTGGTGATGTGTTCTAAGGTATGTTATTTACACGTCATCTTACCATTTTTCGCTATAACTATTTTTATAGAACGATTCAGATGGTGAAATTCATATGGTATTGAGAAGACATATCTAGGTACATGTGGTAAAAATTTCATCTCTTTATTTGCTACAATTTTGGAGATACACTATGTGGAAGATAGGGTTTTTGACTAGTCCTGAAGCTAGTCATAAACAGGTGTTCCGGGTAAAAAAGTCATAACTTATTCATAGAGAATCCAAATGAAGTGAGACCAACTGCATTGGACATAGTATGGTCTTTAGTTTCTTGTGTGATAATTTCATAATCTGATGTTAAATATTGAGTGTGGGGCATTATGTACAAGTTCGCTCTCCTGAATAAACCAGAATTGAATAAGGTCTACCATTTTCTCTATGAATTCTTTTTGGGGAGGATTCACGGAGTGAAAAAAATGGAGTTTCATAGAATACATTGAGTTATATTATCTACAGGATCATAGTATTCTAATAAGTGAAGAATTTCATAATTTGAAGAAGTCTCAGGAAGCATTATCAGGTTCTATGTGATGGTTAGTTGATAGTGACGATTTAATGTAAAGTTATATTATCTCTCATATATTCTTGGGTGGAAGGAAGGGGCAAGGATGGAGAGATCAACCCTCTCTTTATATTGGAGGATTGTATCTTCCTTTTGGAGGTTTATCGCTCCCTTTATATTTGGAAGTTGTATCTACCTTTGGAAGTCATTACTTCCCTTGAACAATAACTATTGATTATTTCTCATATATTGTGCATGGTGTATTGTGGTATATTGGTGTAACTCTTATACTATTGTTTATTGCTAATTGGATATAATTGAATGGTTTAAGTATAAGTTGAAATTTTTTTAAATTGTACTTAATACTAATTCACCCCCCTCTTAGTATCAACAAATACCATTAAATATTTTGTTCTTTGCTCAATTGTCACGGAATTTATGTTTAAGTATTTATTTATTGTTTCTAAATGATATTTGGGATCAAGATTCTTCTATCTAAGTGAACAGATTGTAAGCTTGCATATTATTTTATTATGTTTAAATATCCTTATCTAGTTGATCATAGTGATTTTCATTGACTAAGTGAATGTGGTGGAAACTTAACTTTGTAACTAGAATATTATGTTTCCTAATTCATCCACTTCTTGACCCATAAAACAACATATAAACCCAAAAATACCTACAAACATAAACCATTGCAATAACTGAAGTGCCCTATATTTCCCTTAGTAATCAAGGACAACTTTAGGGACTAGCAGTTGTTTCAAAAGGGAAACTTCTTGGGCATATCATCTCATGGGATTTCCATGAAACCAAAGAAAAACAAAGCCATAATGTAGATTCCAAATCCAAACAACAACAAGTCTATGCAGTCTTTCTTTCGAAATATAAATTTTGTACATAGATTTGTAGTTGACTTCATTGAAATTGTCAACCCCGTTAAGACTATGATAAAAAAGGACTCACAATTCAAATGTAATTATATTGAAAAGGATGCTTTTGATCAAATAAAGGTTTCCATAGTTGCAGGACCAAAGTTGCACAACTTGGATTTCAATTAAAAAAAATTGTTGTACATGTTCACATCTAATCATTCTCTTGCAACAATGCCCACACAAAAGGATGAGCAAGGGAATGAGTGCCCAATTTAATTTATGAGAATTGATCTACAAGGGGTTGATCTAAATTACCCAATGATAAAAAAGAAAGCCTTCATTTTTTATAAAGAAATCAAACAGTTCTAACCCTGCATTCTAAAAAACCACACCAAGGTGATAGCATCCAACCCAATTGTGTAGTCACTATTCATGTGGAAAGAACTCTTTAAGAGAAGAGGGAACTGGATAAAATCCATCCAATAGTATGAATTAAATTTCAAACCTTCAACCATATTCAAAGGTCAAAGTCTGTGCAATTTGGTAGTATAAGAATTGGACCCATCTTATTCGTTAGAAGAAGGTTGGAAAAATGAAATATCACTCTACATGCAATAGGTCTTATATGTTCTTTCCCAGATAGATTGTTAATACAATTACCTGAAACATGGTGCTCCTCCTAGTCATATAAACTCCATTCAGAAGAGAGCACTAAGGTTTTGATCCTCTCGGTACCAACTTATCAATGGTGTCATGTTCAAAAAAAAACTATAATGGCATATTTCTCAAGTGTCTTGAGAAATAGGATGATGATAAGTCTTTATAGAGTTACATGATGGACATGTTGGAGGAAATTTTGTTGGTGAGGTGACAACTCATAAGATCTTGAGATTTGGATAATATTGAATGACAGTGTTCAAATATTCCCATGCATATGTCCAGAGATATAAAACATACCAGAAGTGCGCTAGTAGGGATAATAAACTAGCAGTTCATTTACAACCTATCGTTGTTGAATATCATTTTGAATAGTGGAGTTTGGATGTCATCGATGAGATCAATTTGAATTCCTCCATAGAACAAAAATACATCATGACTACAATGGACTAATTTACATGATGGACTAATACTATACCACTAACTAAGGTAAATGAAGAGGCCATGATTCAATTTCTAGAACATCATCTAAACACCAAGTTTGGCATTCCAACTACTCTTTTTTTTATAATGCCACTTATTTTTATTCTTTAAATTTAACTATTTTTTCTTTAGATAATGGGATCATTCTATGATATTCATATAACTATTACCCCAAGGGAAATTATGTAGTTTAATCAACTAAAAAAAATATGATTTGCATCATGAAATGAACAATAGTTGACCACGAGATAAATTAGCAGAATTCCTTACCAAGTTCTTTGTGGGCTAATAGAGTGACCCCCAAATCCTCTTTAGGAACATCCCCTTATTTCTTTTTCAATGGAAAATAATCCATCCTTCCCCCAAATGTATTCCTACCATCGCCAATTATCCCAAGCTTCACGAGGGAAAAATTGCCTGGTCATCTAGAAAAGGGTTGATACCCCACTCAAATTAGAAGAAGAAAAGGAGAAAGAAAAGAAAAAATGTTTTGTGCATCAATAAACAATTAATAGATGTGTTGAAAAAAAAACTACAAGAGGAAAGGACTTCTAGGCGGGAGACCTCATTTTAAAGTAGGACAAGCCACACAAAGAGAAGGGTACCAAATTCCAACAATTATGGCTTGGTCATTACTTAGTGGCTGAAAAACTTGGCCTAGGCACATATAGACTGAATCCTTCCTATCAATGGAAAAATATTGAATAGATACTTCAATTAGCTATGTTTCGGGTAGTTATCTTGTACATAAATAGATTTCTTTTGTTTTACTTTAAGTTTTGCATTGGAATTTTGTTTGGTTTAATTTTCTCATTGTTTTCCTTGCTTCAATCATTGCTTTGCTTAGTTATTTTCTTTTAAAATAAATTTCCTCTTTAATCATTGAAATTGATTGATTATACATTGCAAGTTCTCTAATTACTTTAGGATCCCTTAGCACAGGTAATAAAAATCATGGATATCCACTCTAATCCTAATGAATAAGACACCAGCTCACAATCTACTTGATCACTAACTCAGTCTAGTATCTAAGCTATCAACTCATTGGTGGAACACTACCTGAATAATGGATGGACGTGAGTATCTCATGTTTGGTTCTAGGTAGGGTATTGGTTGTCTCCAAGGATCCACCCACACACTTAATAGTGACATATGTTTTACTCGAAAGTTGATGGAATTCCTAGGGTTTTACATTTAAGGAATATATTTAACATTGAAACAGGAAAATCTGAAACAATTCTCAGATAACATGAAGCATCCCACATGCCTTTAAAGGATTGACTAAGATACCCCATCCACATTCATCTCAAAATAAAACCAAAAGGCAAAGGTTTGGGAAAGGAATTTAAAATCATGTGGGACATGTACGTATCTTTGATAGGGATATGGATTCTCTCTAGCAATGCAACAAGGAATTTGATACAAAGGTGACTCCATTTGGGATATGGACACTTGCTGACATTGGAGTGAAACCAAGAGAGCATGAATAAAGTAGATTGAATATTCAACATATCTTGTCTGTAACAACATTGTTGTGCTATATTGGCATCTGAGGAAGAACTAAGTTAGAAAATATATCCATGTTTTGGCCTTGTAGCTATGACCAATAAGTTGTTTAGGCTAGAAATGAATACTCATTCAGCTAAACTAAAGTGAAAGGTATAGTGGTAACTCGTTGAGTTGAAGCAAAGATGTTCCACCAAAGGTAAATTTTCTCGAAATAGAACTTGTGACTATCTAAAATCTTAGTTGCAGAGATTCATGGTTTTTCACAGTGTGCCACCAATTGTTGAGCAAGCAACAACTTCCCCGTACCTTTTTGTCTCCTTTTTTTTCATACATTTGAACCTCAATAGACTAATCTTTAATTTAAGAAAATAACTTAGAAGAATTTTCAATGTGAACAAGGGACTCTAACACACCTCAAGATCTTATCAAGACTTATAGGTTTCTTTGGATCCTTTACTTTAATCCTTTTTGAGAAAAATCATCTTGCCATGGCCTTAAACAATTTGTGAAATCATAATTTATCACAAGTCCAAAAAACGTGTCTCGATGCCATACAATGCATGAAAAATTACTTTGGTGTAATGCATCTCATCACATGAAATTTTGCTTCTCTATGACATAGAAATTCTTAGAAAATTATGGAAAATTTTGGTGTTTCATAACCTCAAAAGTTTTCATCTTTTGCGGCATATCGTGACCTTCAAATTTTTCTACTAGCACGATACATCGTAACATCGAAAAGTTTCCAAGATCATGATATGTCATAGGGAAAGTAGTTTTCATCACAAGATATTGTAGCTCTTCAAATTTTCTATCCTTGTGACACAATGCACCTGGAAATACTTTCTCTTGATATACATCGCAACTCACCAAACTTTGAAACTTTGTGATGAATCCCTTTATCGCACGCAAGAGAAACTTCCAAAGACATGATGAGTTCCTTTTGTAGCAAAAATAGAAACTTTCTAAAGGTGAAATATGACTCTAACTCAACAACATTCCCAAATTGTGCCATCAATATTGTATCACACCAAACTAAACTTTTGGCACACGTAACAAAGGCCAATTTGACCCTTTTAAAAGGTCAAAAAGGGTGGAAAAAAGGTCAAAATGTTTTTATAAGAGAAACATTAGAACATTGTCTTTGTCATTCTACTTTCTCCTTGAGCACATTGACCTTGAAGAAGTTCCCAACTCTCTTGAATATTCCCAATATCGTTGTGATCCATGGAAGATAGTACAAACCTCCCTCGATATTCCATTTTTCATTTTTTAGGTAAGCATCATACCTGTTAGAGATCAAAATGCACTGGTGTTTTGATCGTTGTTTTCATCATTCTCCATTTGATATATCATTTTCTTCAGCCTCTTGGCTAGTGTCATACTCCCTTTTCTTCATGAAAACTCTCATTGATAGATTTTCCCTGCATTCCAAATCATTGTCAACCCTAGTTTTTTACCTTTTTCAAACAAAAATAATATAATTTTTGTGGTGTGTGTGCACTAAGTGATCTATGGCCTAAGTATAAACCTAAGCTACATTAATTATATGACAAACTCCAAGTCATATTAATGTCTAAGCCTAATCCAGTCGATCGGGTTTATGACTTTTTATAAGAGATCTAAGCTTTAGACTCTTATCAAAAGGTTGGGGACCTACAAGCTATTTCCCAACTCAAGCCATAAGCCTAGCGCACCAAGTCAGGAATCAAGACACAAGTCAATACACAAAGCCCAGCTCTAACACCAATGCCCAAGCGCAAGTGCCAAATTCTGAGTCCATATGTTACCAATGCCATGCAGCACATTAAATCCACATGTCAAGGCCAAGTACAAGCATTGATTTCCACTTAACCTCTCTCATCGATTGATCTGTCCAAAACCCATGTATCAAATTTTGAAAGAGATCGACAGCTATAGGGATCAAAGGGTTCAAAGATCTAAAGCCTGAACAAATCGAATTACAGATCCAATTCGTGATATTTTCTACAGGTAGATTGATATCTAAGTTTTGATTGTTGCTCAGGATCCATCACACCACCTCAGGGTTTCATATAGCTAAATACATGTAGCAGCAAAGCAAATATTCGGCTCTCACCCCTATCAATTTGACAATCTATATCCCGTGCTTGAATCACATGGAATAGATGTAATAGAACCATCTGCAATTTGGTTGAATGTACAGTACCCATCATTTTTAAAAGAGCACAACCTAAGCGTGCAATCATATCTGTTATCTCAATCAAAATCTATGAAAGTGGACTACATTTCTTCGACCGAGGTTGGGTTTTTACAAGCCATCTGCCAGAAGCCCGGTTTGTAGGAAGAAGAATGTATGTGAAGCTATCTATAATTGGAGATAGCTCAGCTTTTGGAACATTTGATAAGTGAAGGCATCAGGTCACGATAAAATTCCAAACATTAGATGTCACAATTGCAGCCTGAAGAAAATAACACTCAATATGTGGATGTGGTCATGACTATTCCCAATGTGGTTTTGTTTCCCATGAGTGGCATTAATATTTCATTCAATAGAGAGATCATCAGACCTTTAATGTTCTCTGGGTTCGCTAGTTCTGGATCTGGCAAGACTACATTATCTCAGCACAATATTCTGGAAGACATTTGGTCAGGTTTGTGCTACAAGATTATATGTGATCACCTTAAGTATGGGATCAAAATAGGATTTCCTTATGTGTGGAGAAAGGAACTGGGGAAGCCCGTGGTTAGCCTTGAGGGATATTCAAAGGGGATTTCAATGGCTTGAAGAGATTGTGCCATTTTTCCAAATAGTCTGTCTGCCTCGCTCTGCCCTCACTGTGGAAGATTGCTTCTCAGAAATTGGTAAACAATTCAAGGAGAACCTCAAGAATGCGAATCCTATCTTTGGTGAAATTGGCTCTGTGATGGAGGATTGGATCAAAGCATGGAAGTCAGTCTCATCTTGATTCATTTCACTTCTGCTGCAAACTGTTCCATGTTACATTCTCTTGAAGGAAAAGTCGTTCCTTCATATTTTCTCTACCTAGATAATACCAATCATTCATGTTTAGAGATTGGTACACATATAGTATATCAGGATTAAAATTGAGTAATTTCATATAGTAAATTTGGCTATTGACTTCATTCCAAAGGCGTAACAGTGAATTGCTGGGGAAAATGAGATTTTGGCTCGTGACGTAAAAGATGGAGAATGTTGTTCTAGATTACACATTTGATCAATACAAGAAGCATCATGCTTTGATTAGTAAGGAAATAAAATTTAGCCATCTCATTGAATTTTTCAACAAGCAGCTAGTTTCCATAAAACAGAGCTTTCATCAGCACAGAAGGAGAAATTTTAACTAGTTAGCTGATGAAAAGCAGAGCTTTCACTAGCTAACTAGCAAATTTTAATGCGAAATAGCTGGTGAAATCTGAGATGGCCAGAGAAAGAGTATTTTTGCCCAGATCGAAGTTTTACTGATCTGAATCTCTTGAAAACTCTTTTAATGGATAGATGTTGAATTATAGAGTCAGATCTAAGATCCACTTTTGATGTAAAAGGGTTAGAAAAGGTATTTCAGTTGGTTTTGACACCTATTTTGGAGGCCACAAATCAGGGTTTTTTTTCCAAAATTAGCAAATTCGAATTTCATCTTTCTTAAGAGTCATCAAACAGCCTTGGAAGGCTTATCTGCACTGCACAGGGATTCTACATCATCTGATGACCATGAAATGTGGAATTGACCTCATTTTGAGGATCATTCCTTATCTTTTGTAAATCAGTTTTGACTTTCTATCTTTAGCATATATGATCCATTATTTTAGGATCTGAAAACTGTATTGTAGAGATATAAAGCTGAAGATATGAGAGGAACTAAAGGGGGTTCAGTCATAGGACTGAGGATTCAATTCTGGATACAATACCATGCTGCATTTGTAATAGACTGTCATAGATATGTAATACATATCACAGTCTTCTTTCTCTATTAATATTAGATTGTCATTTCTTACTTCTTCTATGCTTTTATTCAAGTTATCTTAACTGCAATATGAATGTCATCTCATAAGTCAGTTCATAGCCTGATTGAATAGTAATCTTCACTTTGATTCAAGTTTGTCTTAGTTGCCAATGACTGTCATCTCATTGGTCAACTCATAAGCTTGATTTAATAGTGATACCTGTACAATCTTATCCGACCCATCACATGTGTGATCTGGTTAGTAAGTATAGTATTCTTCATCCACTATTATGCTATTCATCTGATCATTGATTCTTGAAAGAACTGTCTCATCCAATTATATATTCTTTGACTATCTTGATATGATCTAGTAGGTTAGTTATCCCATTTTATCCCAAAATTGTCATAAACCTATTCATATGTTAAGTTACCAAGCATATTTGGCCTACAACCCCAAAGAGTTTCTTGGATGTCAAAGAACCAAGCATATGTTAAGTTACCAAGCATGTCTCTTATGGATGTATTGATGTCAAAGAACCAATGCATATATCAGCAGGAAAAAGAAATGAATCTGAGTCAACAGGAAAAAGTAATAGATCAACATATTTCGGATCTGTGGAAAATACTATGAGCAGTCCTCAACTTTCATATTTGCAGACACAGGGAAATTATAGCAGACATGAAGACTTGAAAGGTGATGAGCAGATTGACCAGTCAGTAAGTAAAAGTATTGCATCTGCAGTATATGTTGAGGACAACCCACATTTTCCAGACTTGCAGATAAAGGTAAATTGCAGCAGATACAAAGAGGGAGATAGTCTGTTGAAAAGTTCAGATCAGCAGTTGAGCTTGCATTCTTCCTTGACAAAATAAGAATAGTTTACATTCAATATTGAGACTAGTGCTGGCAATCAGCGGCTGCAACACAGTCAATTGGACAAGCAGCTCAAAGAGGTATTCTTTAATGATTTTGAAGACCCTATTGCTGACCAGTTCGATTCTAAAAGCAGCATAAATGTCCAAATACTTTTGTCAGATGAAAGTGGGCTCTATCATCTTTTCAAATTACATTCTTGTATTCTATGGTTTCCTATATTGTTCAGGTCAAGATCAAGGATGTTAGCAATAAATCAGTTTCTGATATGGCTGCATTGGAAATTTGATTTTACTTGATCAATCTGCCTCTACTGGTTAGTGTAGGAGTAGGCAAAAGAAAAAGCTCGCCATACGAGAAGCTAGGTTGTTTTCAGTTATTGGTTGAATGAGCAGAGCAGGCTACAGGTTTCCGAAGATGAATTGCACAAGTCAGATGACTCCATGCCCAATGTTAAAGGCTACTAGAACTACTAGGTTCTTGGAAACCTCACAAGGAGGTCTCCATCCTAGTTGGAGCCAGTTGTTAGCGATCAAAATGCACTGGTATTTTGATCGTTGTTCTTATCATTCTTCATTTGATATATCATTTTCTTCAGTCTCTTGGCCAGTGTCATATTCCCTTTTCTTCATGAAAACTCTCATTGATGGCTTTTACCTGCATTCCAAATCATTGTCAACCCTAGTTTTTTTCCCTTTTCAAACAAAAATAATATAATTTCTGTGGTGTGTGTGCACTAAGTGATCTATGGCCTAAGTATAAACCTAAGCTACATTAATTATATGAAAAAATCCAAGTCATATTAATGTCTAAGCCTAATCCAGCTTATCGGGTTTATGACTTTTTATAAGAGATCTAAGCTTTAGACTCTTATCAAAAGGTTGGGGACCTGCAAGCTATTTCCCAACTCAAGCCATAAGCATAGTGCACCAAGTCAGGAATCAAGACACAAGTCAATACATAAAGCCCATCTCTAACACCAATGCCCAAGCGCAGGTGCCAAAGCCTGAGTCCATATGTTACCAATGCCACGCAGCACATTAAATCCACATGTCAAGGCCAAGTACAAGCACTGATTTCCACTTAACCTCTCTCATCAATTGATCTGTCCAAAACCCGTGTATCAAATTTTGAAAGAGATCGACAGCTACAGTGATCAAAGGGTTCGAAGATCTAAATCCTGAACAAATCGAATTATAGATCCAATTCATGATATTTTCTATAGGTAGATTGATAGCTAAGTTTTGATTGTTTCTCAAGATCCATCACACCACCTCAGGGTTTCATATAGCTAAGTACATGTCACAGCAAAGCAAATATTCGGCTCTCGCCTCTATCAATTTGACAATCTCTATCCCATGCTTGAATCACATGGAATAGCTGTAATAGAACCATCTGCAATTTGGTTGAATGTACAGTACCCATCATTTTTAAAAGAGCACAACCTAAGCATGCAATCATATATGTTATCTCAATCAAAATCTATGAAAGTGGACGACATTTCTTCGAATGAGGTTGGGTTTTTACAACCCATCTGCCAGGAGCCCGGTTTGCAGGAAGAAGAATGTATGCGCAGCTGTCTATAATTGGAGATAGCTCAGATTTTGGAACATTTGATAAGTGAAGGCATCAGGTCATGATGAAATTCCAAAGCACACCAGATGTCGCAATTGCAGCCCGAAGAAAAGAACACTCAATATGTGGATGTGGTCATGATTGTTCCCAATGTGGCTTTGTTTCCCATTAGTGGCATTAATATTTCATTCAATAGAGAGATCATCGGACCTGTAATGTTCTCTGGGTTCGCTAGTTCTAGATCTAGTAAGACTACATTGTCTCGGCACAATATTCTGGAAGACATTTGATCTGGTTTGTGCTGCAAGATTATATGTGATCACCTTAAGTATGGGATCAAAACAGGACTACCTTATGTGTGGAGAAAGGAACTGGGGAAGCCCATGGTTATCCTTGAGGGAGATTCAAAGGGGTGTTCAATGGCTTGAAGAGATTGTGCCATTTTTAAATAGTTTGTCTGCCTCGCTCTACCCTCACTATGGAAGATTGCTTCGCAGAAATTGGTAAACAAGTCAAGGAGAACCTCAAGAATGTGAATCCTATCTTTGGTGAAATTGGCTCTATGATGGAGGATTGGATCAAAGCATGGAAGTCAGTCTCATCTTGACTCATTTCATTTCTATTGCAAAGTGTTCCATGTTACATTCTCTTGAAGGAAAAGTCGGTCCTTCATATTTTCTCTGCCTAGATAATACCAATCATTCATGTTTAGAGATTGGTACACATATAGTATATCAGGATTAAAATTGAGTAATTTCATATAGTAAAGTTGGCTATTGACTTCATTCCAAAGGCGTAACATTTGATTGTTGAAAAAAATGAGATTTTGGCTCGTGACGTAAAAGATGGTGAATGTTGTTCTCGATTACACATTTGATCAGTACAAGAAGCATCATGCTTTGATTGGTAAGGAAATAAATTTTAGCCAGCTCATTGAATTTTTCAACAAGCAGCTAGCTGCCATAAAACAGATCTTTCACTAGCACAGAAGGCAAAATTTTAACCAGTTAGCTCATGAAAAGCAGAGCTTTCACCAGCTAACTAGCAAATTTTAATGCGAAATAGTTGGTGAAATCTAAGATGGCCAGAAAAAGAGTATTTTTGCCCAGATCGAAGTTTTACTAATCCAAATCTCTTGAAAACTCTTTTAATAGATAGATGTTGAATTATAGAGTCAGATCTAAGATCCACTTTTGATGTAAAAGGGTTAGAAAAGGTATTTCAGTTGGTTTTGACACCTATTTTGGAGGCCACAAATCATGGTTTTTTTCCAAAATTAGCAAATTCAAATTTCATCTTTCTTAAGAGTCATCAAACAGCCTTGGAAGGCTTATCTCCACTGCACATGGATTCTACATCATATGATGACCATGAAATGTGGAATTGACCTCATTTTGAGGATCATTCCTTATCTTTTGTAAATCAGTTTTGACTTTCTATCTTTAGCATATATGATCCATTCTTTTAGGATCTGAAAATTGTATTGTAGAGATATAAAGCTGAAGACATGAGAGGAACTAAAGGGGGTTCAGTCGTAGGACTGAGGTTTCAATTCTGGATACAATACCATGCTGCATTTGTAATAGACTGTCATAGATATGTAATACAGATCACATTCTTCTTTCTCTATTAATATTAGATTGTCATTTCTTACTTCTTCTATGCTTTTATTCAGGTTATCTTAACTGCAATATGACTGTCATCTCATAAGTCATTTCATAGCCTGATTGAATAGTAATCTTCACTTTGATTCAAGTTTGTCTTAGTTTCCAATGACTGTCATCTCATTGGTCAACTCATAAGCTTGATTTAATAGTGATACCTGCACTATCTTATTCGACCCATCACATGTGTGATTTGGTTACTAAGTATAGTATTATTCATCCACTGTTATGATAGTCATCTGATCATTGATTCTTGAAAGCACTGTCTCATCCAATTATATATTCTTTGACTATCTTGATATGATCTAGTAGGTCAGTTATCCCATTTTATCCCAACATAATCATAAACCTATTCATATTTTAAGTTACCAAGCATCTTTGGCCTACAACCCCAAAGAGTTTCTTGGAGTGATAACAAATTGGCGCCATTGCCGGGGAGATGAGATTGAAGCTCATCTTCCTTGGGAAATGACATAAGTTCCAGCTTTGATGATAGACAAAGACTGGGCACATTTTCGATTGTAATTATCTATCTAGTCACTCCATGAAGGACAATTTCAATGGCGACTGAATTGTTCAGAAATATTTTGGTGACTCCATTGGTATGACATGAACCAAATATTTGCTAAGAGGTATGTGTTCTGTGATTTTTCAATTATTTCCGGTTACCCTCATCCAGTGCCTAGTAGAGATGAATGGGAACGCAACCTTCCCAGATTTCGAAGTGAAGAATGGGAAGTGTCAGCTGAACACTTGCTGGATTTTCATGACTTTATTCATCGGCTTGAAATTGTAAATGAAGATGTTCAAATTAAGCTTTTCAGGTATTCATTAGAGGGTATCGCTCTTGAATGGTGTCGGTCTCTTCCAAATGCAAGTGTTAGTTCTTTGACATATTTCCATTCAGCCTTCAATTCTTTTGTAAAGATTATTTTCCAGTTGAATGTTTTTTTGAAGGATGTTGTGAAGAGCTTTCTTTGTTTCATAAAGTTTTTGCTTGTCACAAAGATCAAGTTTGTGATAAATATTTTATTGTTGAAAACGACATTTACCATGTAGGTCAAGAGGTGTTGAAGGATAATAGTGACATATCTGACATCATATCAGATGTGTTTGTTGTTTTAAATATTAATCGAAATCAACATGTCTCTTTTGGATGTATTGATGTCAAAGAACCAATGCATATATCAGCAGGAAAAAGAAATGAATCTGAGTCAACAGGAGAATGTAATAGATCAGCATATTTCAGATCTGTGGCAAATACTATGAGCAGTCCTCAGCGTCTAGATTTGAAGACACGGGAAATTATAGCAGACATGAAGACTTGAAAGGTGATGAGAAGATTAACCAATCAGTAAGTAAAAGTATTGCATCTACAGTATATGTTGAGGACATCCCACATTTTCTAGACTTGTAGATAAAGGTAAATTGCAGCAGATACAAAGAGGGAGATAGTGTGCTGAAAATTTCAGATCAACAGTTGAGATTGCATTATTCCTTGACAGAAGAAGAATAGTTTGCATTCAACATTGAGACCAGTGTTGGCAATCAACGGTTGCAACACAGTCAATTGGACCAGCAGCTCAAAGAGGTATTCTTTAATGATTTTGAAGACCCTATTGCTGACCAGTTGGATTCTAAAAGAAGAATAAATGTCCAAATACTTTTGTTGGATGAAAGTGGGCTCTGTCATCTTTTCAAATTGCATTCTTGTATGCTATGGTTTCCTATATTGTTCGGTTCAAGATCAAGGATGTTAGCAGTAAATTAGTTTCTGATATGGTTGCATTGGAAATTTGATTTTACTTGATCAATCTACCTCTACTGGTTAGTGTAGGAGTAGGCAGAAGAATAAGCTCACCATACGAGTAGATAGGTTGTTTTCAGTTACTGCTTGAATAAGCAGAGCAGGCTACAGGTTTTTGAAGATCAGTTGCACAAGCCAGATGACTCCATGCCCAATGTAAAGGCTACTGGAACTACTAGGTTCTTGGAAACCTCGTAGGGAGGTCTCCATCCCAGTTGGAGCTAGTTGTTAGCGATCAAAATGAACTGGTATTTTGATCGTTTTTCTCATCATTCTTCATTTGATATATCATTTTCTTCAGTCTCTTAGCCAGTGTCATACTCCCTTTTCTTCATGAAAACTCTCATTGATGGCTTTTACCTGCATTCCAAATCATTGTCAACCCTAGTTTTTTGCCTTTTTCAAACAAAAATAATATAATTTTTGTGGTATGTGTGCACTAAGTGATCTATGGCCTAAGTATAAACCTAAGCTACATTAATTATATGACAAACTCCAAGTCATATTAATTTCTAAGCCTAATCCAGCCTATCGGGTTTATGACTTTTTATAAGAGATCTAAGCTTTAGACTCTTATCAAAAGGTTGGGGACCTACAAGCTATTTCCCAACTCAAACCATATGCAAAGAGCACCAAGTCAGGAATCAAGACACAAGTCAATACACAAATCCCAGCTCTAACACCAATTCCCAAGCGCAAGTGCCAATATCCGAGTCCATATGTTACCAATGCCACGCAGCACATTAAATCCACATGTCAAGGTGAAGTACAAGCACTAACTTCCACTTAACCTCTCTCATCGATTGATCTGTCCAAAACCTATGTATCAAATTTTGAAAGAGATCGACAGCTATAGGGATCAAAGGGTTCTAAGATCTAAAGCCTGAACAAATCAAATTACAGATCCAATTCGTGATATTTTCTACAGGTAGATTGATATATAAGTTTTGATTGTTGCTCAGGATCCATCACACCACCTCATGGTTTCATATAGCTAATTACATGTCACAGCAAAGAAAATATTTGGCTCTCGCCCCTATCAATTTGACAATCTCTATCCCGTGCTTGAATCACATGGAATACTTGTAACAGAACCATTTGCAATTTGGTTGAATGTACTGTACCCATCATTTTTAAAAGAGCACAACCTAAGCATGCAATCATATATGTTATCTCAATCAAATCGACTGAGGTTGGGTTTTTACAAGCCATCTGCCAAGAGCCCAATTTGCAGGAAGAAGAATGTATGCACAGCTGTCTATAATTGGAGATAGCTCAGCTTTTGGAACATTTGATAAGTGAAGGCATTAGGTCATGATGAAATTCCAAAGAACACCAGATGTCGCAAATGCAGCCCGAAGAAAAGAACACTCAATATGTGGATGCAGTCATGACTATTCCCAATGCGTCTTTGTTTCCCATGAGTGGAATTAATATTGCTTTCAATAGAGAGATCATCAGACCTATAATGTTCTCTAGGTTCGCTAGTTCTGGATCTGGCAAGACTGCATTGTCTCAGCACAATATTCTGGAAGACATTTGGTCTGGTTTGTGCTGCAAGATTATATGTGATCACCTTAAGTATGGGATAAAAACAGGATTGCCTTATGTGTGGAGAAAGGAACTGGGGAAGCCCATGGTTAGCCTTGGGGTATATTCAAAGGGGTGTTCAATGGCTTGAAGAGATTGTGCCATTTTTCCAAACAGTCTGTCTGCCTCGCTCTGCCCTCACTGTGGAAGATTGCTTCGCAGAAATTGGTAAACAAGTCAAGGAGAACCTCAAGAATGTGAATCCTATCTTTGGTGAAATTGGCTCTATGATGGAGGATTGGATCAAAGCATGGAATTATGTCTCATCTTGATTCATTTCATTTATGCTGCAAAGTGTTCCATGTTACATTCTCTTGAAGGAAAAGTCGGTCCTTCATATTTTCTCTACCTAGATAATACCAATCATTCATGTTTAGAGATTGGTACAGATATAGTATATTAGGATTGAATAGTAATATTCACTTTGATTCATAGCCTGATTGAATAGTAATATTCACTTTGATTCAAGTTTGTCTTAGTTGCCAATGACTGTCATCTCATTGGTCACCTCATAAACTTGATTTAATAGTTTTACCTGCACTATCTTATCCAACCCATCACATGTGTGATCTGGTTAGTAAGTATAGTATTATTCATCCACTATTATGTTATTCATCTGATCATTGATTCTTGAAAGCACTGTCTCATCCAATTATATATTCTTTAACTGTCTTGATATGATCTAGTAGGTTAGTTATCCCATTTTATCCCAACATAATCATAAACCTATTCATATTTTAAGTTACCAAGCATCTTTGGCCTACAACCCCAAAAAAAAATTGGAGTGATAACAAATTGGCGTCGTTGTCGGGGAGAGGAGATTGAAGCTCATCTTCCTTGGGAGACGACATAAGTTCCAGCTTTGATGATAGACAAAGATTGGGCACATTTTCGGTTGTAATCATCTATCTTGCGTCTCCATGAAGGACGAATTCAGTGGCGACTCCATTGTTTAGAAATCTAATGTAGACTCCATTGGTATGACATGAACCAAATCTTTGCTAAGAGGTATGCGTTCTGTGATTTTTCAAGTATTTCTGGTTACCCTCATCCAGTGAATAGTAGAGATGAATGGGAACGCATCCTTCCCAGATTTCGAAGAGAAGAATGGGAAGTGTTAGCTGAACACTTGCTATATTTTCATGACTTTATTCATCGGCTTGAAATTGTACTTGAAGATGTTTAAATTAAGCTTTTCAGGTATTCATTAGAGGGGATCGCTCTTGAATGGTGTCGGTCTCTTCCAAATGCAAGTGTTAGTTCTTTGACAGATTTCCATTCAGCCTTCAATTCCTTTTGTAAAGATTATTTTCCAGTTGAATGTCTTTTCGAAGGATGTTGTGAAGAGTTTTCTTCATTTCATAAAGTTTTTGCTTGTCACAAAGATCAAGTTTGTGGTAAAGCTTTTATTGTTGAAGAAGACATTTACCATGTAGGTCAAGAGGTGTTGAAGGATAATAGTGACGTATCGGAAATCATATCAGATGTGTCTGTTGTTTTAAATATTAATCAAAATCAACATGTCTCTTTTGGATGTATTGATGTCAAAGAACCAATGCATATATCAGCAGGAAAAAGAAATGAATATGAGTCAACAGGAGAAAGCAATAGATCGACATATTTCAGATATGTGGAAAGTACTATGAGTACTCTTCGACTTTTAGATTTGCAGACACAGGGAAATTATAGCAGACATGAAGACTTGAAAGGTGATGAGCAGATTGACCAATCAGTGAGTAAAAGTATTGCATCTACAGTATATGTTGAGGACAACCCACATTTTCTAGACTTGCAGATAAAGGTAAATTGCAGCAGATAAAAAGACGGAGATAGTGTGCTGAAAAGTTCAGATCAGCAGTTGAGCTTGCATTCTTCCTCGACAAAAGAAGAATAGTTTACATTCAATATTGAGACCAGTGTTGGCAATCAGTGGTTGAAACACAGTCAATTGGACAAGTAGCTCAAAGAGGTATTATTTAATGATTTTGAAGACCCTATTGCTAACCAGTTTGATTCTATAAGCAACATAAATGTCCAAATACTTTTGTCAGAAGAAAGTGGGCTCTGTTATCCCCGATATCTAGGGATAACTAGGAGATCATGTCTCGAGGCCCACATGGTCCTAGACATGGAGTACCGAGAGCAGGGTTGACTTGAGCATGGCCCTGGAGGGCCCATCTTTCTTCTTCTCCGTCAGATTTGTCCTGTCAGCAGTAGCAGTTTCCATCACCATCGGCCCGGGCTTGTATCGGAGAGGACTCTTGCTCCATGAGGTAATTGGCCTGAGGTATCATGGTATGTGTCATATTTGATTGTTATAACCTTCTTATATATGCATTAGGTTCCTTT
>JZKD02S2075695.1:764912-784160 GCA_000966675.3 Picea glauca
ATGTATTAAAGATAGTCATTAATATTTTGAAGTACTAACCACTGTGGCATATTTTAGTTTATCATTGCCTTGTCTCGCAAACTGGTGCCCTTTCAGTGGAATATCTTCTCTTTGAATATCCTTTGGGCAGTAATATGTGAAGGGAAATCTTACCTTAACCTTTGAGCCTTAAACCCTTGATCCTTTTCCTTCAGAACCCCAGATTACTAGGGACGTCTCCCTTGGGATTAGCCACCATGAATAGAAAGAGCTCCCCATCAAGGTGACAGTGGGTGGGGAAGCTTTTGTTACGCCAGTTTGAGACTTGCCTTCAAGCTACTTAAACCTACCCTACAAACTGAGCGATAACAGGATCTATCATCTTTTCAAATTACATTCTTGTATTCTATGGTTTCCTATATTGTTCGGGTCAAAATCAAGGATGTTAGCAGTAAATCAGTTTCTGATATGGTTGCATTGGAAATTTGATTTTACTTGATCAATCTACCTCTACTGGTTAGTGTAGGAGTAGGTAGAAGAAAAAGATCGCCATACGAGCAGCTAGGTTGTTTTCAGTTATTGGTTGAATAAGCAGAGCAGGTTATAGGTTTCCGAAGATCAGTTGCACAAGCCAGATGACTACATGCCCAATGATAAAGGCTACTGGAACTACTAGGTTCTTGGAAACCTCGCAGGGAGGTCTCCATCACAGTTGGAGCCAGTTGTTAGCAATCAAAATGCACTAGTATTTTGATCGTTCTTCTCATCATTCTTCATTTGATATAACATTTTCTTCAGTCTCTTGGCCAATGTTATACTCCCTTTTCTTCATGAAAACTCTCATTGATGGCTTTTACCTGCATTCCAAATCATTGTCAACCCTAGTTTTTTGCCCTTTTCAAACAAAAATAATATAATTTTTGTGGTGTGTGTGCACTAAGTGATCTATGGCCTAAGTATAAACATAAGCTACATTAATTATATGACAAACTCCAAGTCATATTAATGTCTAAGCCTAATTCATCATATCGGGTTTATGACTTTTTATAAGAGATCTAAGCTGTAGACTCTTATCAAAAGGTTGGGGACAAGCAAGCTATTTCCCAACTCAAGCCATAAGCCTAGCACACCAAGTCAGGAATCAAGACACAAGTCAATACACAAAGCCCATCCCTAACACCAATTCCCAAGCGCAAGTGCCAAATTCCGAGTCCATATGTTACCAATTCCACGCAGCACATTAAATCTACATGTCAAGGCCAAGTATAAGCACTGATTTCCACTTAACCTCTCTCATCGATTGATCTGTCCAAAACCCATGTATCAAATTTTGAAAGAGATTGACAGCTACAGGGATCAAAGGGTTCGAAGATCTAAAGCCTGAACAAATCGAATTACAAATCCAATTCGTGATATTTTCTACAGGTAGATTGATATCTAAGTTTTGATTGTTGCTCAGGATCCATCACACCAACTCAGGGTTTCATATAGCTAAGTACATGTCGCAGCAAAGAAAATATTTTTCTCTCGCCCCTATCAATTTGACAATCTCTATCCCGTGCTTGAATCACATGGAATAGCTATAATAGAACCGTCTGCAATTTAGTTGAATGTACAGTACCCATCATTTTTAAAAGAGCACAACCTAAGAGTGCAATCATATATGTTATCTCAATCAAAATCTATGAAAGTGGACTACATTTCTTCCACTGAGGTTGGGTTTTTACAACCCATCTTCCAGGAGCCTGGTTTGCAGGAAGAAGAATGTATGCACAGTTGTCCATAATTGGAGATAGCTCATCTTTTGGAACATTTGATAAGTGAAGCCATCAGGTCATGATGAAATTCAAAAGAACACAAGATATCGCAATTGCAGCCCGAAGAAAAGAACACTAAATATGTGGATGTGGTCATGATTGTTCCCAATGCGGCTTTGTTTCCCATTAGTGGCATTATATTGCATTCAATAGAGAGATCATCGGACGTGTAATGTTCTCTGGGTTCGCTAGTTCTGGATCTGGCAAGACTGCATTATCTCAGCACAATATTCTGGAAGACATTTGGTCTGGTTTGTGCTGCAAGATTATATGTGATCACCTTAAGTATGGGATCAAAATAGGACTACTTTATGTGTGGAGAAAGGAACCGGGGAAGCCCGTGGTTAGCGTTGAGGGAAATTCAAAGGGGTGTTCAATGGCTTGAAGAGATTGTGCCATTTTTCCAAACAGTCTGCCTGCCTCGCTCTACCCTCACTGTGGAAGATTGCTTCGCAGAAATTGGTAAACAAGTCAAGGAGAACCTCAAGAATGTGAATCCTATCTTTGGTGAAATTGGCTCTATGATGCAGGATTGGATAAAAGCATGGAATTCAGTCTCATCTTGATTCATTTCATTTTTGCTGCAAACTGTTCCATGTTACATTCTCTTGAAGGAAAAGTTGTTCCTTCATATTTTCTCTGCCTAGATAATACCAATCATTCATGTTTAGAGATTGGTACACATATAGTATATCAGGATTAAAATTGAGTAATTTCATATAGTAAAGTTGGCTATTGACTTCATTCCAAAGGCGTAACAATGGATTGCTGAGGAAAATGAGATTTTGGCTCGTGACGTAAAAGATGGAGAATGTTGTTCTAGATTACACATTTGATCAATACAAGAAGCATCATGCTTTGATTGTTAAGGAAATAAACTTTAGCCAGCTCATTGAATTTTTCAACAAGCAGCTAGCTGCCATAAAACAGAGCTTTCACCAGCACAGAAGGTGAAATTTTAACCAGTTAGCTGATGAAAAGCAGAGCTTTCACCAGCTAACCAGCAAATTTTAATGTGAAATAGCTGGTGAAATCTGAGATGGCCAGAGAAAGAGTATTTTTGCCCAAATCGAAGTTTTACTAATCTGAATCTCTTGAAAACTCTTTTAATGGATAGATGTTGAATTATAGAGTCAGATCTAAGATCCACTTTTGATGTAAAAGGGTTAGAAAAGGTATTTCAGTTGGTTTTGATACCTATTTTGGAGGCCACAAATTAGGGTTTTTTCTTCAAAATTAGCAAATTCAAATTCCATCTTTCTTAAGAGTCATCAAACAGCCTTGGAAGGCTTATATGCACTGCACAGGGATTCTACATCATCTGATGACCATGAAATGTGGAATTGTCCTCATTTTGAGGATCATTCCTTATCTTTTGTAAATCAGTTTTGACTTTCTATCGTTATCATATCCGATCCATTCTTTTAGGATCTGAAAACTATATTGTAGAGATATAAAGCTGAAGATATGAGAGGAACTAAAGGGGGTTCATTCGTAGGACTGAGGTTTGAATTATGGATACAATACCATGTTGCATTTGTAATAGACTATCATAGATATGTAATACAGATCACAGTCTTCTTTCTCTATTAATATCATATTGTCATTTCTTACTTCTTCTATGCTTTTATTCAAGTTATCTTAACTGCAATATGACTGTCATCTCATAAGTCAGTTCATAGCCAGATTGAATAGTAATATTCACTTTGATTCAAGTTTGTCTTAGTTGCCAATGACTGTCATCTCATTGGTCAACTCATAAGCTTGATTTAATAGTGATACCTGCACTATCTTATCTGACCCATCACATATGTGATCTGGTTAGTAAGTATAGTATTCTTCATCCACTGTTATGCTATTCATCTGATCATTGATTCTTGAAAGAACTGTCTCATCCAATTATATATTCTTTGATTGTCTTGATATGATCTAGTAGGTCAGTTATCCCATTTTATCCCAACATAATCATAAACCTATTCATATTTTAAGTTACCAAGCATATTAGGCCTACAACCCTAAAGAGTTTCTTGGAGTGATAACAAATTAGCACCGTTGTCAGGGAGAGGAGATTGAAGCTCAGCTTCCTTGGGAGACGACATAAGTTCCATCTTTGATGATAGACAAAGACTAGGCACATTTTCGGTTGTAATCATTTATCTGGCAACTCCATGAAGGATGAATTCAGTGGCGACTCCATTGTTTAGAAATCTGTTGGTGACTCCATTGGTATGAAATCAACCAAATCTTTGCTAAGAGGTATGCATTATGTGATTTTTCAAGTATTTTTGGTTACCCTCATCCAGTGACTAGTAGAGATGAATGGGAACGCAGCCTTCCCAGATTTTGAAGAGAAGAATGGGAAGTGCCAGCTAAACATTTACTGGATTTTCATGACTTTATTCATTGGCTTGAAATTGTACATGAAGATGTTCGAATTAAGCTTTTCGAGTATTCATTCAAGGGGATCGCTCTTGGATGGTGTCGGTCTCTTCCAAATGCAAGTGTTAGTTCTTTGACATATTTCCATTCAGCCTTCAATTCCTTTTGTAAAGATTATTTTCCAGTTGAATGTCTTTTTGAAGGATGTTGTGAATATTTTTCTTCGTTTCATAAAGTTTTTTCTTGTCACAAAGATCAAGTTTGTGATAAAGCTTTTATTGTTGAAGAAGACATTTACCATGTAGGTCAAGAGGTGTTGAAGGATAATAGTGACGTATCTGACATCATATCAGATGTGTCTGTTGTTTTAAATATTAATCAAAATCAACACGTCTCTTTTGGATGTATTGATGTCAAAGAACCAATGCATATATCAGCAGGACAAAGAAATGAATCTCAGTCAACAGGAGAAAGTAATAGATCAGCATATTTCAGATCTGTGGAAAATACTATGAGCAGTCCTCAACTTTCACATTTGCAGACATAGGGAAATTATAGCAGACATGAACACTTGAAAGGTGATGAGCAGATTGACCAATCAGTAAGTAAAATTATTGCATCTGCAGTATATGTTGAGGACAGCCCACATTTTCTAGACTTGCAGATAAAGGTAAATTGCAGCAGATACAAAGAGGGAGATAGTGTGATGAAAAGTTCAGATCAGTAGTTGAGCTTGCATTCTTCCTCGATAGAAGAAGAAAAGTTTACATTCAACATTGAGACTAGTGTTGGCAATCACCAGCTGCAACACAGTCAATTGGACCAGCATCTCAAAGACGTATTCTTTAATGATTTTGAAGACCCTATTGTTGACCAGTTCGATTCTATAAGCAGCATAAATGTCTAAATACTTTTGTCAGATGAAAGTGGGCTCTGTCATCTTTTCAAATTACATTCTTGTATGCTATGGTTTCCTATATTGTTCGGGTCAAGATCAAGGATGTTAGCAGTAAATCAGTTTCTGATATGGCTGCATTGGAAATTTGATTTTACTTGATCAATCTGCCTCTATTGGTTAGTGTAGGAGTAGGCAGAAGAATAAGCTCGCCATACGAGCAGCTAGGTTGTTTTCAGTTATTGGTTGAATAAGCAGAGAAGGCTACAAGTTTCTGAAGATCAGTTGCACAAGCCAGATGACTCCATGTCCAATGCTAACAGCTACTGGAACTACTAGGTTCTTGGAAACCTCGCAGGGAGGTCTCCATCCCAGTTGGAGCCAGTTGTTAGCGATCAAAATGAACTGGTATTTTGATTGTTGTTCTCATCATTCTTCATTTGATATATCATTTTCTTTAGTCTCTTGGCCAGTGTCATACTCCCTTTTCTTCATGAAAACTCTCATTGATGGCTTTTACCTGCATTCCAAATCATTGTAAACCCTAGTTTTTTGCCTTTTTCAAACAAAAATAATATAATTTTTGTGGTATGTGTGCACTAAGTGATCTATGGCCTAAGTATAAACCTAAGATACATTAATTATATGACAAACTCCAAGTCATATTAATGTCTAATCCTAATCCAGCCTATTAGTTTTATGACTTTTTATAAGATATCTAAGCTTTAGACTCTTATCAAAAGGTTGGGGACCTGCAATCTATTTCCCAACTCAAGCCATAAGCCTAGTGCACCAAGTCAGGAATCAAGACACAAGTCAATACACAAAGCCCAGCTCTAACACCAATGCCCAAGCGCAAGTACCAAATTCTGATTCCATATGTTACCAATGCCATGCAGCACATTAAATCCACATGTCAAGGCCAAGTATAAGCATTGATTTCCACTTAACCTCTCTCATCGATTGATCTGTCCAAAACCCATGTAACAAATTTTGAAAGAGATCGACAGCTACAGGGATCAAAGGGTTCGAAGATCTAAAGCCTAAACAAATCAAATTACAGATCCAATTCGTGATATTTTCTACAGGTAGATTGATATCTAAGTTTTGACTGTTGCTCAGGATCCATCACACCACCTCAGGGTTTCATATAGCTAAGTACATGTCGCAGCAAAGCAAATATTTGGCTCTCGCCCCTATCAATTTGACAATCTCTATCCCATGTTTGAATCACATGGAATAGATGTAATAGAACCGTCTCCAATTTGGTTGAATGTATAGTACCCATCATTTTTAAAAGAGCACAACCTAAGCATGCAATCATATATGTTATCTCAATCAAAATCTATGAAAGTGGACTACATTTCTTCGATTGAGGTTGTGTTTTTAAAATACATCTGCCAAGAGCCCGGTTTGCAGGAAGAAGAATGTATGCGCAACTGTCTATAATTGGAGATAGCTCAGCTTTTGGAACATTTGATAAGTGAAGGCATCAGGTCACACTGAAATTCCAAATAACACCGGATGTCGCAATTGCAGCCCGAAGAAAAGAACACTCAATATGTGGATGCGGTCGTGATTGTTCCCAATGCGGATTTGTTTCCCATGAGTGGAATTAATATTGCATTCAATAGAGAGATCATCGGACCTGCAATGTTCTCTGGGTTCCTAGTTCTGGATCTAGCAAGACTGCATTGTCTCAGCACAATATTCTGGAAGACATTTGGTTTGGTTTGTGCTGCAAGATTATATGTGATCACCTTAAGTATGGGATCAAAACAGGACTAACTTATGTGTGGAGAAAGGAACTGGGGAAGCTCGTGGTTATCCTTGAGGGAGATTCAAAGGGGTGTTCAATGGCTTGAAGATATTGTGCCATTTTTCCAAACAGTCTAACTGCCTCGCTCTGCCCTCACTATTGAAGATTGCTTCGCAGAAATTGGTAAACAAGTCAAGGAGAACCTCAAGAATGTGAATCCTATCTTTGGTGAAATTGGCTCTATGATGGAGGATTGGATCAAAGCATGGAAGTCAGTCTCATCTTGATTCATTTCATTTCTACTGCAAACTGTTCCATGTTACATTCTCTTGAAGGAAAAGTCGATCCTTCATATTTTCTCTACCTAGATAATACCAATCATTCATGTTTAGAGATTGGTACACATATAGTATATCAGGATTAAAATTGAGTAATTTCATATAGTAAAGTTGGCTATTGACTTCATTCCAAAGGCGTAACAATKGATTGCTRAGGAAAATGAGATTTTGGCTCGTGACGTAAAAGATGGAGAATGTTGTTCTAGATTACACATTTGATCAATACAAGAAGCATCATGCTTTGATTGTTAAGGAAATAAACTTTAGCCAACTCATTGAATTTTTCAACAAGCAGATAGCTTCCATAAAACAGAGCTTTCACTAGCACAGAAGGCGAAATTTTAACCATTTAGTTGATGAAAAGCAGAGCTTTCACCAGCTAACTAGCAAATTTTAATGCGAAATAGCTGGTGAAATCTGAGATGGCCAGAGAAAGAGTATTTTTGCCCAGATCAAAGTTTTACTAATCCAAATCTCTTGAAAACTCTTTTAATGGATAGATGTTGAATTATAGAGTCAGATCTAAGATCCACTTTTGATGTAAAAGGGTTAGAAAAGGTATTTCAGTTGGTTTTGGCACCTATTTTGGAGGCCACAAATTAGGGTTTTTTTCCAAAATTAGCAAATTTGAATTTCATCTTTCTTAAGAGTCATCAAACAACCCTGGAAGGCTTATCTGCACTGCACAGGAATTCTACATCATCTGATGACCATGAAATGTGGAATTGACCTAATTTTGAGGATCATTCCTTATTTTTTGTAAATCAGTTTTGACTTTCTATCTTTAGCATATCTAATCCATTCTTTTAGGATATGAAAACCGTATTGTAGAGATATAAAGCTGAAGATATGAGAGGAACTAAAGGGGGTTCAGTCGTAGGACTGAGGTTTGAATTCTGGATACAATACCATGCTGCATTTGTAATAGTATGTCATAGATATGTAATACAGATCACAGTCTTCTTTCTCTATTAATATCAGATTGTCATTTCTTACTTCTTCTATGCTTTTATTCAAGTTATCTTAACTGCAATATGACTGTCATCTCATAGTTAGTTCATAGCCTGATTGAATAGTAATCTTCTCTTTGATTCAAGTTTGTCTTAGTTGTCAATGACTGTCATCTCATTGGTCAACTCATAAGCTTGATTTAATAGTGATACCTACACTATCTTATTCGACCCATCACATTTGTGATCTGGTTAGTAAGTATATTATTCTTCATCCACTATTATGCTATTCATCTGATCATTGATTCTTGAAAGCACTGTCTCATCCAATTATATATTCTTTGACTGTCTTGATATGATCTAGTAGGTCAGTTATCCCATTTTATCCCAACATAATCATAAACCTATTCATATTTTAAGTTACCAAGCATTTTTGGCCTACAACCCCAAGGAGTTTCTTGGAGTGATAACAAATTGGCACCATTGCCGGGGAGAGGAGATTGAAGATCAGCTTCCTTGGTAGACGACATAAGTTCCAACTCTGATGATAGACAAAGATTGGGCACATTTTCGGTTGTGATCATCTATATGGTGACTCCATGAAGGACGAATTCAATGGCGACTCCATTGTTTAGAAATCTATTGGTGACTCCATTGGTATGACATGAACCAAATCTTTTCTAAGAGGTATGCGTTCTGTGATTTTTCAAGTATTTCTGGTTACCCTCATCCAGTGCCTAGTAGAGATGAATGGGAATGCAGCCTTCCTAGATTTCGAAGAAAAGAATGGGAAGTGTCAGCTGAACACTTGATAGATTTTCATGACTTTATTCATCTTCTTGAAATTGTACATGAAGATGTTCAAATTAATCTTTTCACTTATTCATTAGAGGGGATCACTCTTGAATGGTGTCGGTCTCTTCCAAATGCAAGTGTTAGTTCTTTGACAGATTTCCATTTAGCCTTCAATTCCTTTTGTAAATATTATTTTCCAGTTGAATGTCTTTTTGAAGGATGTTGTGAAGAGTTTTCTTTGTTTCATAAAGTTTTTGCTTGTCACAAAGATCAAGTTTGTGATAAAGATTTTATTGTTGAAGAAGACATTTACCATGTAGGTCAAGCGGTGTTGAAGGATAATAGTGACGTATCTCACATCATATCAGATGTGTCTGTTGTTTTAAATGTTAATCAAAATCAACATGTCTCTTTTGGATGTATTGATGTCAAAGAACCAATGCATATATCAGCAGGAAAAAGAAATGAATCTGAGTCAACAGGAGAACGTAATAGATCAACATATTTCAGATCTATGGAAAATACTATGAGCAATCCTCAACTTTCTAATTTGCAGACACAGGGAAATTATAGCAGACATGAAAACTTGAAAGGTGATGAGAAGATTGACCAATCAGTGAGTAAAAGTATTGCATCTGTAGTATATGTTGAGGACAGCCCACATTTTATAGACTTGCAGATAAAGGTAAATTGTAGCAGATACAAAGAGGGAGATAGTGTGCTGAAAAGTTCAGATCAGCAGTTGAGCTTGCATTCTTCCTCGACGGAAGAAGAATAGTTTGCATTCAACATTGAGACCAGTGCTGGAAATCAGCGGCTGCAACATAGTCAATTGGACCAGCAACTCAAAGAGGTAATCTTTAATGATTTTGAAGACCCTATTGCTGACCATTTGGATTCTATAAGCAGCATAAATGTCCAAATACTTTTGTCAGATGAAAGTGGGCTATGTCATCTTTTCAAATTAGATTCTTGTATGCTATGGTTTCCTATATTGTTTGGGTCAAGATCAAGGATGTTAGCAGTAAATTAGTTTCTTATATGGCTGCATTGGAAATTTGATTTTACATGATCAATCTGCCTCTACTGGTTAGTGTAGGAGTAGGTAGAAGAATAAGCTTACCATATGAGCAGCTAGGTTGTTTTCAGTTATTGGTTGGATAAGAAGAGCAAGCTACAGGTTTTCGAAGATCAGTTGCACAAGCCATATGACTCCATGCCCAATGCTAAAGGCTACTGGAACTACTAGGTTCTTGGAAACCTCGCAGAGAGGTCTCCATCCCAGTTGGAGCCAGTTGTTAGCGATCAAAATGCACTAGTATTTTGATCGTTGTTCTCATCATTCTTAATTTGATATATCATTTTCTTCAGTCTCTTGGCCACTGTCATACTCCCTTTTTTTCATGAAAACTCTCATTGATGGCTTTTACCTGCATTCCAAATCATTGTCAACCCTAGTTTTTTGCCTTTTTCAAACAAAAATAATATAATTTTTGTGGTGTGTGTGCACTAAGTGATCTATGGCCTAAGTATAAACCTAAGCTACATTAATTATATGACAGACTTTAAGTCATATTAATGTCTCAGCCTAATCCAACCTATCAGGTTTATGACTTTTTATAAGAGATCTAAGCTTTAGACTCTTATCAAAAGGTTGGGGACCTGCAAGCTATTTCCCAACTCAAGCCATAAGCCTAGCGCACCAAGTCAGGAATCAAGACACAAGTCAATACACAAAGCCTAGCTCTAACACCAATGCCCAAGCGCAAGTGCCAAATTCCGAGTCCATATGTTACCAATGCCATGCAGCACATTAAATCCACATGTCAAGGCCAAGTACAAGCACTGATTTCCACTTAACCTCTCTCATCGATTGATCTGTCCAAAACCCGTGTATCAAATTTTGAAAGAGATCGACAACTACAGGGATCAAAGGGTTCGAAGATCTAAAGCCTGAACAAATCGAATTACAGATCCAAATCGTGATATTTTCTACAGGTAGATTGATATCTAAGTTTTGATTGTTGCTCACGATCCATCACACCACCTCAGGGTTTCATATAGCTAAGTACATGTCGCAGCAAAGCAAATATTCGGCTCTCGCCCCTATCAATTTGACAATCTCTATCCCGTGCTTGAATCACATGGAATAGTTGTAATAGAACCGTCTGCAATTTGGTTGAATGTACAGTACCCATCATTTTTAAAAGAGCACAACCTAAGCGTGCAATCATATATGTTATCTCAATCAAAATCTATGAAAGTGGACTACATTTCTTCAACTGAGGTTGGTTTTTTACAAGCCATCTGCCAGGAGTCCTGTTTGCAGGAAGAAGAATGTATGTGTAGCTATCTATAATTGGAGATAGACCATCTTTTAGAACATTTGATAAGTGAAGGCATCAGGTCACAATGAAATTCCAAAGAACACCAGATGTCACAATTGTAGCCCGAAGAAAAGAACACTCAATATGTGGATGTGGTCATGACTGTTCCCAATGCGGCTTTGTTTCCAATTAGTGGCATTAATATTGCATTCAATAGAGAGATCATCGAACCTGCAATGTTCTCTGGGTTCACTAGTTCTGGATCTAGAAAGACTGCATTGTCTCAGCACAATATTCTGGAAGACATTTGGTTTGGTTTGTGCTGCAAGATTATATGTGATCACCTTAAGTATGGGATCAAAACAGGACTGCCTTATGTGTGGAGAAAGGAACTGGGGAAGCTCGTGGTTAGCCTTGAGGGAAATTCAAAGGGGATTTCAATGGCTTGAAGAGATTGTGCCATTTTTCCAAACAGTCTGTCTGCCTCGCTCTACCCTCACTATGGAAGATTGCTTCGCAGAAATTGGTAAACAAGTCAAGGAGAACCTTAAGAATGTGAATCCTATCTTTGGTGAAATTGGCTCTATGATGGAGGATTGGATCAAAGCATGGAAGTCAGTCTCATCTTGATTCATTTCATTTCTGCTGCAAACTGTTCCATGTTACATTCTCTTGAAGGAAAAGTCGGTCCTTCATATTTTCTCTGCCTAGATAATCCCAATCATCCATGTTTAGAGATTGGTACACATATAGTATATCAGGATTAAAATTGAGTAATTTCATATAGCAAAGTTGGCTATTGACTTCATTCCAAAGGCGTAACAGTTGATTGCTGAGGAAAATGAGATTTTGGCTCGTGACGTAAAAGATGGAGAATGTTGTTCTAGATTACACATTTGATCAATACAAGAAGCATCATGCTTTGATTGGTAAGGAAATAAACTTTAGCCAGCTCATTGAATTTTTCAACAAGCAGCTAGTTGCCATAAAACAGAGCTTTCACCAGCACAGAAGGTGAAATTTTAACCAGTTAGCTGATGAAAAGTAGAGCTTTCACCAGCTAACTAGCAAATTTTAATGCGAAATAGCTGGTGAAATCTGAGATGGCCAGAGAAAGAGTATTTTTGCCTAGATCGAAGTTTTACTGATCTGAATCTCTTGAAAACTCTTTTAATGGATAGATGTTGAATTATAGAGTCAGATCTAAGATCCACTTTTGATGTAAAAGGGTTAGAAAGGGTATTTCAGTTGGTTTTGACACCTATTTTGGAGGCCACAAATCAGGGTTTTTTTCCAAAATTAGCAAATTCGAATTTCATCTTTCTTAAGAGTCATCAAACAGCCTTGGAAGGCTTATATGCACTGCACAGGGATTCTACATCATCTGATGACCATGAAATGTGGAATTGACCGCATTTTGGGGATCATTCCTTATCTTTTGTAAATCAATTTTGACTTTCTATCTTTAGCATATCTGATCCATTCTTTTAGGATCTGAAAACTGTATTGTAGAGATATAAAGCTAAAGATATGAGAGGAACTAAAGGGGGTTCAGTCGTAGGACTGAGGTTTGAATTCTGGATATAATACCATGTTGCATTTGTAATAGACTATCATAGATATGTAATACAGATCACAGTCTTCTTTCTCTATTAATATCAGATTGTCATTTCTTACTTCTTCTATGCTTTTATTCAAGTTATCTTAAGTGCAATATGATTGTCATCTCATAAGTCAGTTCATAGCCTGATTGAATACTAATCTTCACTTTTATTCAAGTTTGTCTTAGTTGCCAATGACTGTCATCTCATTGGTCAACTCATAAGCTTGATTTAATAGTGATACATGCACTATCTTATCCGACCCATCACATGTGTGATCTGGTTAGTAAGTACAGTATTCTTCATCCACTGTTATGATATTCATCTAATCATTGATTCTTGAAAGCACTATCTCATCCAATTATATATTCTTTGACTGTCTTGATATGATCTAGTAGGTCAGTTATCCCATTTTATCCCAACATAATCATAAACCTATTCATATTTTAAGTTACCAAGCATCTTTGGCCTACAACCCCAAAGAGTTTCTTGGAGTGATAACAATACCCATCTTGTACAACATTAAATTCTTTTTTTTTTTTTAATATCTCCCAATGGCTAAGAAAGAATCTTCTACCTCTTCCACCTCTTCCCTCTTGCCACTTGGCCACTGAACTCAATAATATAACAAAATGAAGAAAAGATTAGGATTTCATCCTTTTACTAGAAAAAACCATGGTATGATAGCCAAATCATGGGAAAAAAAAGCATAACCAAAACCCAAGCACCCTATTTCTTCCTACCAATCAACGAATCAAATGATTTCATGGTTTCTAGAAAGGCTAATAGAGTAGTTTCCCCCTACCATTGAAGGCACTCTCCATTTTGGCTTCATACGCCATGAGATTCATTCAATAAACAAGGGGAAAATGTGAAGCTTCCAAACATACAACTCATATAACCTTGAATCCAATCAACCCTCCAACCTGGGACTTCCATTAGTTTTAAGTATTAAAGAGGCTATGGATACCCTCCACCTATCTTCTTAAATAATATCTTCATGTGGAATAAATGGGAAAGTCATCTCCCTAATAGAACATCACTAGTACTTACCCCTTGGATGACACAAACACATAAGAACCCATATGACCCTTTTTCTCTAAATTAGTTTTCACCATCAAATGAAGTCAAGGAGACCTCACCAATTTGAACCGTGTTTTTTTCTTTCTTATTTTCCATGCAAATTTTTCCCAAGTATAAAATGTGCACCCATTATAAAATGTGCACCCATTGCCTCATATTTCAAAACACCTACTCTGCAAAAGGTGAAACAACCATAATAGAAAAAATATTTCTCCTGAAACACCTGACAGTGGAGATAAGAGCCTACCAACCCCCTATTTTCTATTAAAATCTCTCTCTCCATACAAGTATTTTACTTTTGTTTATAACTAACATCTCTAATGTATGTTATTCTTGAAATGGGTGAAGTACATGATCCAAATATGGATTCTAAAAGAGATAATAAGTACAATGATTAGGTAATTGATCTTAGTCATAACCATGAAGAAGTTGAACTAAAGATAGATTTCATCATCCCAATGCCTATTTACATAGATACAAAATGTTGTATGGATCTAGGGATGTTCTTCAAATGGAGAGGATTGTACTATATGTTTAAGGAGGAAATATTTACCAAGTCTCTACTCCTCCCCGGAGACACCGGCCTTGATGCAAGTGTCTACCAATCCATTAAACAATCACAAGTTCATATAATAGTTGATCGACCTATGATTCTCCCTTGCACATAATTCATCACATGTCTTATTAGTTAAGTATACATCGACAACATATTGATTCAGGACAACAATGGTAAAAACGATCATTTCGTTCCAAACATTAGCTTTGAACACATGTTACAAGTTCCCACCCACCCAAGTGGACCTAGATGATGATGTAACATCCCACTCTTGCGCATACCTAATTGGACTTATTCTTTGAGGACACTTGCATGCAAGTGATCCAGTGCATTATATGATTGACTATTTTGATTATGAATTATGATGATGTTGTGGATCTGATGATAGTTTATTTATTATATTTATATTGATAGGTGTTATTGAATGGTTTTTCCTAAGTGTGCAGGACTCTGGACCGATTGAAGATGTCGATAACGTCGATGGACCTCCTTGGACTCCGGATCGAGTTAGGGAGGGGGTTGTTATGGTTTGAATGTTTTTGATATTGCATATGTGACATATGACTAGTATATTATGATGTTGATTTTGGATCGTTGACATGTTTCGTTGATGGAAGCAGGCTGACGATAGCTTGCTAACCATACTCACATTTGGAGTAAAGGGGTCATGTATGAAAACCAGAGATATTGAGGGAGAGGTGTGGCAGCAGCACTGCCACAACCTACTATCACTCTCATCGTGGCTCGAACTGTAGGTTAATGATTACCTAGTTCAAGAGATCCACGATGTCATGAGGGCAGACTGTGACAGTCGCTCACGATGATTCTAAGGGGCACACAATAAGGCAGTTTCCTTATTCCTTAGAGGCCCTTAGTCTCTCACAAGTTCACCTGACGGAGTATTGACTCCAAGGGTTTGACGTCTACCAAAATCAGTCAAAATGCGAGTGGCAACCTTGGAGCACGTAGTGCATCTTGAAAGTAACATCGCTTAAATGAAACATGAATGCAAGTGAATGGAACCCTTGGAGCAAGTAGTGCATCTTGAAGGGCACATCGTGGTTTTAGCACTGGTGAGTCAATGAACCTAGGTGCCTAGAAAACAATCTCTCATTTTGACCTGGTCAGCCTTAAGATAATTGTTGCATGAGTAAAGTTTAAAAAAAAAACTTTATTATATTTTTTCCTTAAAAACACTTTTGCAGAGCCTAGTGAATTTAAATCCTAGGTTTGAGTAGAACTTTGAGAACAAAAATGGAAAACTAATTGAACAAATAACAAAGGGGGAGGAAGAAATTTTCAAACATAAATAATTAATTTAAAATTTTTGATGGAGGATTAAAATATTTAAAAGATTAATTTTTGGCTAAGTACAAACTTACTAATTCAGAACTTAGACCAAAAAGGGAAACTTAAAGACAAAAGGAATGTGGAACATAGAAGGGTATCTACCCTAGAGAACTTTCTAATTTCGAACTCAACTAAACTTTAAGAAAGACTTCAGTCATTAAGAGAAAGTAAGGGAATAAAGGGACATCGAGGAGTGTTTTTAGGAATGGGTGAGGGAAATTGTCAAATTAAATTAATTAATTAAATAAATTTATGGTGCAACTAAGCGATCGGGTGAAAGTGTAACAAGGAGAATTTTCCTAATTAATTTTTAATAAAAAGAATTTAATGTGTGTTTTGCAAGAAGTCACTAAGAAAACTCTATAAAAGAAAGGGACGAGGAGGAGAATGGATCACGTTTGGCATGCGTAGGGTTATGTTGTCGAATTGATTTTTGTGCGTAGCCCCTTTACGACTCGGGAGACTCACGGGGAAGAAGAGTACCCGTAGCATTGATTGGGAGGTATTGGTGAGGTCTCAGAGGTTAACAAGTCGAAGTTGGATCATCCAACGACTTCGGATTCGCCATCGGCGGTTACAGTATTTTATTTTCTATTTATTCTTCCAATACAGTTAAGATTTGGTAACCATGGATGGTTGTAATGTAGTTGATCTTGATCAATGGTATAATGAATTTTTTGTGTGTTTATGCTTGTTCATGATGAAAAATAAATAAAACGTAGTATTGTTTGTTCCAGTTTAAGAGTTCTTTGTAATGTAATTGATCTGAAACTGTTGTGCGCGCAAATTTTTAAAAAGGGCCTTCGTTGCTTGTCCTTTAGTCTTCACCCTTGGAACTCTGAGTTAAATCCTCCCTACCGAGTGGCTAGAGTGGGATTTCCTGTGGGGATATTTTACAGGACTGCTCCATAGTGTAGGTACTCCAATCGCAGCCTAACACTACTGGCGAATGTCCGTAACTGATTGTGAGGTTGTTTAGTTTGTGTTTTGTTTTGGTTTTCTGCATTTTGGCTCGGTTTTCGGCCTGCCTGTTCCTTGCTGGCCATTGTTCTGTCTTTCCTGCAAAGCCATTGTGAATTCACCCTTGATGTGTTGAGAAGTGTACAAGCCCTTCGTGGGTTCCTCCCTTGTGACTTGGAGCTTGGCGTTGGGTTTGATTGTTGGCCCGTGTTGTATTTTTTTTCCACTGTTATCAGTCGCCAAGGGTTCGAACTCACGTGCGACCACAAGGTCTCACACGTAGAGTCATAAAAGAGTCAGGCTTTGAGCTACCAGCCACTGCGTCATTTGTGGCCTTGGATACGCATTCGAATGTACCATTTTACCAACCATCCTAAAGGATTATTTTTGCAGTGACGGTGTCCCTTGCCCTTCATAGTTGTTGTGCCCCTTCCTCCTCAGAGATAGCAAACTGATTATACATGCTTGATAGACTTCTTCCAGCTTGACCGTTGCGCTCTCAGCTAACACGCCTCCCTTCTCAGTGAAACAGTAGCTGGTGGTTGATTGGGTCGCTACCATCGGCTTGATCAGAGTGCATCCCTTTTGCGTGGTCAGGCACTTTAATTTCGGGTTCCCTTGCCTGTGATAACTGTAAAAAAAAAAACGAGTTATGTCCGCAATGCATGGTACAGGTGCTAGCTCCCGACGCGCTGGGGTAAACTACTCCCGAAACGTCTCCCTTACGTTTTCAGAATCCTTCCATGTATCTGTAGAAATCCTGTGCTACGTGTTGTTAATGAGCGCAGTGCTTTTATTTATTTACCTCCGGGGTTGGTGTAATTTATTGGGTTAAAGTCGATTCTAGTCTTCTTGAAGATTTTCATATTTATCAGTTTTGTTTTTATTAAAAATATGTAATGTGATTGCGAGATTTAATGTTAGAAGAATATTTTTATTTGTGTTCACAGTTTAAAAACTAGAAATTAATAGTATAACTCTGACTCATGTCATTCTGTATCCGTAATATTTAGAGCACTTAATTAACACTGATATAAACTATAGTCAAATATGGCCAGTGACAAGATGGCGGATGACGTTTGGCGTTCTTCACAATGAGTAATAGTATAACTCTGACTCATGTCATTGTGTATCCGTAATATTTAGAGCACTTAATTAAGGAGTAAGCTAACTACGCTACCTTTTGGGATTCCGACCAACGAAAAACGTCTAATCTCCGGCCAGTCGAAAAACCCAAAAGGTAGCGTACCACCACACTCTGTTCCCGTTCCCGTTCACCCCCTATTCCGCGGGCAAGGGCTTTTAGGCGTTTTGGCGACTCCCCGTTTTAGGCCTTGCTATGTTCTTCGTACGGCGTACCTTCGCAGTCAAACTGTGGATGGTATGCATCATGCCAACCGTGGATGGTATGCATCATGCCAACCGTGGATGGTATGCATCATGCCAATTTCGCGTGTCCACCCTCCTGTTGAAACCCATGGATCCATGAGCTCATCGTGATGGATGCTCATTAACCCATACAACAATTTTGATGAATGTCCTCTCAATTGAGTTTAAATTTTGAATTCTCCTAAAGCGCCATAATTTGAATTTGCCCGCCTGCTCTCTCTGTGATTTTGATTTGAATGGACTTGGAAGGAAAAGCCGCGAGGCACCATGGTAGAATAAGTTGCTGCTGTCGTTCTTCATCTTCATGCCTATTCAAGTTGTCGCTGTAGAACCGGCTGTTGCGTTTTCTTATGCATCTACAAGTGCAGGGAACTCATCGAGCGAGCCTTCTAGGACCGCCTTACTCCCAATTAGATGTTCCAGTTCGCGTTGTCTAGGAAGTCGGATCATAAATGAATGTCCGACGACTAAGCAAATGCAGCAGTTCACCACAGAGAGGAGGCAAGACGTGAAGTTCAACGCTTGGGTGGGTTATGTTCGTCTGGCCTTCCAGAACTGAAGGAAATGTGGTGGATCCCAAGGTAGCAACTTACTGATGAATCTCTTCATTAAAGATCCATAGCCTACATGGGCATATTAGTGGCGTGCCATTTCTGACAGAGTAACTCAAACATCGGATATCGCTTCCCCGGCATGCCATTTCCGACGGAGCTGAGAGTGGAAGCGTACATTCCTTACTATCTGCACTCCCATTACTATCCGAAGAGGGTGAACATCATTGTCATTTCCACGAGGAAGATCAAATACGGGTCAAAATTCATTGTTCATTTCTTTCTTACGAGGAGGGCGAGAGTGAACATAGATTTTAATGCATACGCCCCTCCCTTCACGACGCACAGTTTGTCAATGAACCAAAGAATGGTCTCGCTTGCAGCCACGGCCGTAGTGAAGGATGAGGACGGGTATTCAGTTGGCCTGACGTCTCCACTGAGCGCAGTAGCGGCTCCTTCAGGCTACTACCTGCTCACCATTGTGAATGGAGGAGTGCCCAGCAAGGCGGAATGGATTCG
>JZKD02S2075695.1:803933-817133 GCA_000966675.3 Picea glauca
TGGTCCTTATACAATTATCGACATGATTAATCCTCAATGGGGATTAATCCAATAACAATAATAATAATAATGACATGATTAATCCTCAATGGGGATTTAATCCAATAATAAAAAACAATAAGAATGCTCTTCGCAGTTACATTATTTCAAAAGAGGCAAACCAGATCAGTCGAAGCCTTCATCACAGAGTTTCAGGGGAATGCAATGCTAGTTTTCAACATATCTAAGCATCGGTTGGTGATTCTTTTCATTGATGCATTGAAAAATCCATTGATGGGATGGGTTAATTCTTTTAAGCCTCACACCCTACAGGATTCTATCATGTGCACTAGAGACATGGGGGACTCAATGAATAAACATAATACCTTCACCAAACCCTTTATACCACAGAGAGATAAGGATCAGAGGAATCCTCAAAGGGATTGGAAAAGAAAAACAAAATTGGATGATGAGACCATGAAAGAATTGATGAGGAAGAAGCTATGCTTCACATGCAAAGATCCATCGGTCCCATGACATCGATGCATGGGCAAGGGACAAATCCACTATATAGAAGTGGTCTCAGATAGTGAGGAGGAGGAAGAGATCAATCCGGCTTCCAGTAGTGGATCAGAGGAGGAGACCATGCTTGAGGAGGGAAAGCCTCCACAAAGACCCCCACCACATATAGATTCACAATAGAGGAGGAGACATTACCACAGATACCAGTAAAAGGAGGAACCATAGAAACCCTTTCAGGGGTACCCAGATTCAACACCATCATACTCAAGGGACTTGTATAGGGGCAGTGCATCACATCATTAGTAGATTGGGGGGGAAACCCTAACATCATAGATGCATCATTAGTATCCACGAGGAGCTTATAGACTGAGGTGTTTGAGGGGTTTACAATAGCAATGGTCGATGTCTAAACCATGAATTGCTTGTACATATTACCATACCTAGAAGTCAAACTAGGAAACTACACAGTGATAGATACTTTCTACGTAGTTGACTTATCAAACACAGATGCAATATTGGGTATTCAGCGGTTGTATTCACTAGGAGAGATTGGGTTCAACCATCAGACCTTGACAATGAGCTTCAAAGATGCAAATGGGTTGAAGGTAGTGCTGAGAGGCATGTCTACAGGGGCACCACAAGAAGTATCAACAAAGAGGATGGTGAGGATCGTTAGACATGGGGATGTATAATATGTGGCAGAGTGGTTGATTACCACCAAAAGGATTGCAGAGGGAAAACAATAGTATCACCCACAGATCAGGGAACTCTTGGGTAAGTATGAGTCGGTGTTTGAACTAATACCACCAGGTCATCCACCCTACAGTATTTGTGATCATATGATTGAGTTAAAGGTGGTGGAGACACCAGTGATCACCGCGTCGTATAGACATCCCAAAAGATTCAAGGATGAGATTGAGAAAACAATCAAGGATTTTCTTGTGATGGGACACATTAGGTCGAACACTGGTCCTTTTTCTTCTTCAGTTGTATTGGTCCTGAAGAAGGATGGCACACTGAGGATGTGCATAGATTATCGAGCACTTAATAAGAATACTATTAAGAACATGTATCCTATTCCACACACTGATGAGTTGATGGAAGAGCTACCGTACCTAGGGCACATTATCAGTGGGTAGGGGGTAGAGGTACATCAAGAGAAGATTAGGGCCATTGTGTATTGGCCAACACCCAAGAACATCACAGAGTTGAAGGGATTTTTTGGGTTGTGTAGTTACTACAGGTGGTTCATCAAATTGTTTTCTTAGTTAGGAGAACCACTCATCGATATGAAAAAGAAAGGTGATTTTCATTGGACAGAGAGCTCACAATGCACCTTTGAGAAAATCAAGGAGGTTGTGATCACATGTCTTGTTCTATCACTTTCTGATTTTTCACAGCCTTTTTTCCTGGAGTGCGATGCATCAAGGGAGGGGACTGGAGCAGTTTTGATGCAGGTAGGTCATCCCATTGTCTTTGAGAGCCAAATACTCAATAAGTCCGAAAAACTCTACTCCATCTACGACAAATAGATGTTGGCCATCATCCATGCACTCATGAAATTCAGACAGTATTTGGTAGGTAGCAGATTTGTGGTGAAGATAGATCACAATAGTCTAAAATATTTCTTGGATCACAAAGACCTCAGTGAGAGACAACATAAATTGGTTTCGAAGGTCCAAGCCTTTGACTTTGACATTAAGTATGTTAAAGGAAAAAGGAATGTCGTAGCAGATTCATTATCTAGGATACCGACGAGTTGTTCGATGATGGATTTATGCATATATCGGAAGGCACACTTGTTGGTGGAATACTCAAAGAGAAGATTCACCTGTGAGGTTATGGATGGGAAATTTGTAGATGACAGATACCAGGTACTAGATGACATCATTCTCTACAAGGACAGGATCTACTTAGTTCTAGAATCTTCCTTGAAGGAAAATATTATGAATGCATGTCATGATTCACCCTTAGCCAGGAATCAAGGGTACTTCAATACATACAGATAGATCATAAAGATATTATCATGGAAGGGTCTCAAGGATGATGTATTGAGGCACATCTAGGAGTGTGTGAATTTTCAGTAAAACAAGTCTGAGCAGACACACCCAACTAGATTACTTCAGCCTCAACTCATCCTAGACTAGAAATGGGAGAGAATTTCCATGGATTTCATCACAAGACTACCTAGGGTGCAAGGTAGGGACTATATTTTTGTGGTAGTCGACACATTGACCAAGTTTGCACGTTTCTTCGCGATACCGACAGACTACAAGGTCGTCTAGGTGGAAGATATATTTTTCAAGGAGGTCTTCAGGTTTCACGGGCTACCCAAGAAGATAGTCAGTGACAGGGATGGGTGGTTAATTAGTACATTTTGGCAGGAGCTATTCGGGTTAGTGGGAACAGAGTTGGCTATGAGTACAAATTACCATCCATAGACCGACATAAAGACATAGATTTTCAACACATAGGTGGAGGAGTATCTGCAGAACTATGTAGGGGGACAACAACGTACATGGGTAAAATGGCTTCATATGGGAAAGTATTGCTATAACAAAACATATCACATGTCCACATGATGACATCATTCAGATATATATATGGGTATGATGCACCTTCATTTTTGGAGACAGTATTTAGAGAGAGAAGGGCTCTAAGAGCCAAGGAATGGATAGAGGAAAGAGAGAACATCCTAAAAACTTTGAAGGAGAATTTGCAGGAAACATAGAACCTGTAGAATATGTACGTAGATCGCTTGAGAGTTGAACACAAATTTGAGGTAGGGGATTTGGTATTTCTACTACTACAACCATATAGAAATTCCTCTTTGAAGAAGAGAGGTGCAGAAAAATTAAAACCCAGGTTCTATGGGCCCTACAGAATCACCAGGAGGGTTGGTGAAGTGCCATACGAGTTAGAGTTACCAGCGGGTATCAATATACACAAAGTGTTCCATGTTTCTTTCCTTGAGAAGGAAGTGGGACAATAGATTACTACTTCAGAGGATTTTCCACCATTAGATGAGGAGGTCCAGTTGGAGTTGGTGCTAGAGGAGGTACTAGAGCACAGGGAGCATAGGTTGAGGAGCAAGGTTATCAGGGAGTGGCTTTTCAGGTGGAGGGGGACTTCCAATGGAGGATGTTATTTGGGAGAGGGAGAAGATTCTACAACACCTAGGTTTAATGTTGCTTGAGGACAAGAAATCTCAGGAAGGGAGGGTTGTAATGTACCTTTCACTGTGATGGATTCTATTGGGAGAAACTTAGTAGTCTATATGTTTTCGTAGACTATAGTCGAGGAAAAAAGGGGAATAACACCTCTAACTAATTCCATTCACCAAAGTCTAACCTGAAAGTGACATTAAGGAGGTAAAAGGAGGAAAAAGGAGGTTTAAGTGACTTAATGAATTATTGAGATGAAACTTACGGGAAAATTCACTTAAGTGGTAAAGTGAACATCTAATTGGAACAAAAGGGGGGTTTAAATGACTTAAGTGACATTACATCATAATTAGGAGAAAAGTAATTTAATTAAGTAAGTGAACGAAGAATTAGACGAGAGGAGGTATAAAAGGAGAAAATCCGACCTAATTGGTCATTACGTTGATTTGAGAATTGGAAAATAGGTTTCAGAGAGGAGAGGGTTGACCTTCCATTGTTTTGTGGATTTCTGGAGGAAACCACCACCCAAGATAGGTTTCGTTGTTGAGAGACAAACCCTATCCATCATAAATACCATTACGGTTCTTCATCAAGCTTCATCTTCATTCTACAACAACATACAGGGAAAGAGCATACTAGTGCACACTTCAGCAGGGAGGTGAGTGGGGTTTAAGGACACAATTTGGGGTCACTAGGACCAAATAGGGAAAATAAGGTAGAATCCTTCTGACCCATTAGAGAGGATATTGAGGCGCTTCCATTGGGATAGTTATCATAGCATTCTGTCAAGTAAAACATCAAAATCGTTCTATCTAGCTCAGGAAGTGCACAAAGGTTGAGGGAATCCATTTGGGGTTCTCATAGATCAGCAGAGAGTCCAATATGTGAGAAACAGATAGGAGAAGTGTACTAGGCAACACGGTGACCATTCTGAGATAGTTTTCAGGCCGATCTCACGAGTCTATCCACTAGGGAGAGATTTCCAGTCTTCAGCGACAGTTGTCGTGGGTATTTCTAGTTGCATGCAATAAAAAAGAAGTAGGCTATTTCCTAATTCATCCACTTCTTGACCCATAAAACAACATATAAACCCAAAAATACCTACAAACATAAACCATTGCAATAACTGAAGTGCCTTGGATTTCCCTTAGTAATCAAGGATAACTTTAGGGACTAACAATTGTTTCAAAAGGGAAACTTCTTGGGCACATCATCTCATGGGATTTCCATGAACCCAAAGAAAAACAAATCCATAATGTAGATTTCAAATCCCAACAACAACAAGTCTATGTAGTTTTTCTTTGGAAATATAAATTTTGTACATAGATTTGTAGTTGACTTCATTGAAATTGTCAAACCCATTAAGAATATGATAAAAACAGACTCACAATTCAAATGGAATTCTATTGAAAATGATTCTTTTGATAAAATAAAGATTTCCATAGTTGCAGGACCAAATTTGCACAATCTGGATTTCAATAAATAAATAAAAATTGTACATGTTCACATCTAATCATTATCTTGCAACAATGCCCACAAAGAAGGATGAGAAAGGGAATGAGTGCCCAATTTCATTTATGAGCATTTATCTACAAGGGGTTGATCTAAATTACCCAATGATAAAAAAACAAGCCTTCATTTTTTATAAAGAAATCAAACATTTATAACCCTACATTCTAAAAAACCACACCAAGGTGATAGCTTCCAACCCAATCGTGTGGTCACTATTCATGTGGAAAGAACTCTTTAAGAGAAGAGGGAACTGGATGACATCCATCCAATAGTATGACTTAAATTTCAAGCCTGCAACCATATTCAAAGGTCAAATTCTATGCAATTTGGTAGTATAATAATTGGACCCATTTGATTTGTTAGAAGAAGGTTGGAAAAATGAAATATCACTCTACATGCAATAGGTCCTATATGTTCTTGCCCAGATAGATTGTTAATACAATGACCTGAAACATGGTGCTCCTCCTAGTCATATAAACTACATTCAGAAGAGAGCACTAAGGTTTTGATCCTCTCGGTACCAACTTATCAATGGTGTCATGTTCAAAAAAAAACTATGATGGCATATTTCTCAGGTGTCTTGAGAAATAGGATGATGATAAGTCTTTATAGAATTACATGATGGAGATGTTGGAGGAAATGTTTTTGGTGAGGTTAAAACTCATAATATCTTGAGAGTTGGATACTATTGGATGACAGTGTTCAAATATTCCCGTGCATGTGTCCAGAGATGTAAAATATACTATAAGTGCGCTAGTAGGGAGAATAAACTAGCAGTTCATTTACAACCTATCGTTGTTGAAAATCATTTTCAATAGTGGAGTCTGGATGTCATCAATGAGATCAATATGAATTCCTCCATAGAACAAAAATACATCCTGACTACAATGGACTACTTTACATGATGGACTAATACTATACCACTAACTAAGGTAAATAAAGAGGACATGATTCAATTTCTAGAACATCATCTAAACACCAAGTTTGGCATTCCAACTACTCTTGTTTTTTATAATGCCACTTATTTTTATTCTTTAAATTTAACTAGTTTTTCTTTAGATAATGGGATCATTCTATGATATTCATCTAACCATTACCCCAAGTGAAATTATGTAGTTGAATCAACTAAAAAAATGTGATTAGCATCATGAAATGAACAATAGTTGACCACCAGATAAATTAGCACAATTCCTTACCAATTTCTCTGTGGGATAATAGAGTGACCACCAAATCCTCTTTAGGAACATCTCCTTATTTCTTTTTCAATGGAAAATAATCCATCCTTCCCCCAAACATATTCCCACCATCTCCAATTATCCCAAGCTCCAAGACGGAAAATTTGTTTGGTCATCTAGAAAAGGGTTGATACCCCACTCAAATTAGAAGAAGAAAAGGAGAAAGAAAATAAGAAATTTGGTGTGCATCAATTGACAATTAAGAGATGTGTTGAAAAAAAACTACAAGAGGAAATGACTTCTAGGTGGGAGACCTCATTTTAAAGTGGGACAAGCCACACAAAGAGAAGGGTACTAAATTCCAACAATTATGGCTTTGTCATTTGGCTGAAAAACTTGACCTAGGAACATAGACTGCATCCTTCATGTCAATGGAAAAATATTGAATAGATACTTCAATTAGCTATCTTTCGAGTAGTTATCTTGTACATAAATAGATTTCTTTTGTTTTCCTTTAAGTTTTGCATTGGAATTTTGTTTGGTTTAATTTTCTCATTATTTTCCTTGCTTCAATCATTGCTTTGCTTAGTTATTTTCTTTTCAAAGAATTTCCTCTTCAATCCTTGAAATTGATTGATTATACATTGCAAGTTCTCTAATTACTTTAGGATCCATTAGCACAACTAACCAGAATCATGGAAATCCACTCTAAGCCTAATGAATAAGACACCAATTCACAAACTCCTTGATCACTAAGTCTAGTATATAAGCTATCAACTCATTGGTGGAACACTGCCTGAATAATGGATGGACGTGAGTAGCTCATGTCTAGTTCTAGGAAGGCTATTGGTTATCTCCAAAGATCCACCCACACACTTAATAGTGACATATGTTTTACTCGAAAGTTGATGGAATTCCTAGGGCTTTACATATAAGGAATATATTCAACATTGAAACAGGAAAATCTAAAACACTTCTCAGATAACATGTATCATCCCACATGCCTTTAAAGGATTGAATAAGGTCCCCCATACACATTCATATCAAAATAAAATCAAAAGGAAAAGGCTTGGGAAAGGAATGTCAAATCATGTGGGACATGTACGTATCTTTGATAGGGATATGAATTCTCTCTAGCAATGGATCAAGGCATTTGATACAAGGGTGACTCCATTAGGGCTATGGACACTTGCTGACAGTGGAGTGAAACCAAGAGAGCATGAATAAATTAGATTGAATCATCAACATATCTTGTCTATAACAACATTGTGGTGTTATATTGGCATCTGAGGAAGAACTAAGTCAGGAAATATATCCATGTTTTGGCCTTGTAGCTATGACCAATAAGTTGTTCAGGATAGAAATAAATACTCATTTATCTAATCTAAAGTGAAAGGTATAATGGGAACTCATTGATTTGAAGCAAATATGTTCCACCAAAGGTAAATTTTCTCAAAATAGAACTTATGACTATCTAAAATCTTAGTTGCATAGATTCATGGTTTTTCACAATGTGTCACCAATTGTTGAGCAAGCAACAACTCCCCCATACATTTTTGTCTCCTTTTTTTTCATACATTTGAACCTCAATAGAATTATCTTTAATTTAAGAAAATAACTTAGAATAAATTTCAATGTCAACAAGGGACTCTAACACACCTCAAGATCTTATCAAGCCTTAGAGGTTTCTTTGAATCCTTTGTTTTAATCCTTTTTGAGAAAATTCATCTTGTCATGGCCTTAAACAATTTGTTAAATCATGATTTATCACACGTCCAAAAATCTTGTCTCGATGCAATACAATGCATGAAAAATTACTTTGGTGTAATACATCGCATCACATGAAATTCTCCTTCTCTATGACATAGAAAGTCTTAAAAATTCTGGAAAATTTTGGTGTTTCATAACTTCAAAATTTTTCATCTTTTGCGGCATATCATGACCTTCAAAGTTTTCTACTAGCATGATACATCATAACATTGAAAAGTTTCCAAGATTATGATATGTCATAGGGAAAAAAAAATGATCACAACATATTGTATCTCTTCAATTTTTCTATCCTTGTGAGACAATGCACCTGGAAATACTTTCTCTTGAGATACACCGCAACTCACCAAACTTTGAAACTTTGTGATGAATCCCTTTATCACACCCAAAAGAAAATTCCATTGATATGATGAGTGCCCTTTGTAGCACAAATATAAACTTTCTCAAGGTGAAATATGACTCTAACTCAACAACTTTCCCAAATTGTGCCATCGATCTTGTATTGCACCAAACTAAACTTTTGGCACACGCAACAAAGGCCAATTTGACCCTTTTAGAAGGTCAAAATATTTTTATAAGAGAAACATTGGAACATTTTGTTTATCATTCTACTTTCTCCTTGAGCACATTGACCTTGAAGAAGTTCCCAAATCTCTTGAATATTCCCAAGATCGTTGTGATCCCTGGAAGATAATACAAACCTCCCTCGATATTCCATTTGTCATTTTTAAGGTAAGCACCATACCCATCTTGTACAACATTGGATTCTTTTTTTTTTTTTTTAATATCTCCCAATGGATAAGAAAGAATCTTCTACCTCTTCCACCTCTTCCCTCTTGCCACTTGGCCACTGAACTCAATAAGCTAACAAAATGAAGAAAAGAGTAGGATTTCATCCTTTTACTAGAAAAAACCCTTGTATGATAGCTAAATCATGGAAAAACAAAGCATAACCAAAACCCAAGCGCCCTATTTCTTCCTACCGACCAACCAATCAAATGATTTCATGGTTTCTATAAAGGCTAATAGAGTAGTTTCCTCCTGCCATTGAAGGCACTCTCCATTTTGGCTTCATACACCATGAGATTCATTCAATAAAAAACGCGAAAATGTGAACCTTCCAAACATACAACTCATATAACCTTGAATCCAATCAATCCTCCAACCTAGGACTTCCATTAGTTTTCAGTAGTAAAGAGGTTATGGATACCCTTCACCTATATTCTTAAATAATACCTTCATGTGGAATAAACGAGAAATTCATCTCCCTAATAGAACCTCACTGATGCTTACCCTTGGATGCCACAAACACATAAGAACCCATATCACCCTTTTTCTCTAAATTAGTTTTCACCATAAAATGAAGTCGAGGCCAGACCTCACCAATTTGAACCATGTTTTTTTCTCTCTTATTTTCCATGAAAATTTTTCCTAAGTATAAAATGTGCACCCATTGCCTCATCTTTCAAAACACCTACTCTGAAAAAGGTGAAACAACCATAATAGAAACAAATATTTCTCTTGAAACACCTGATAGTGGAGATAAGAGCCTGTCAACCTCATATTTTCTATTAAAATCTCTCTCTCCATACAAGTATTTTACTTTTTTTTGTTATAGCTAACATCTCTAATGTATGCTATTGTTGAAATGGGTGAAGTACATGATCTGAATATGGCTTCCAAACGAGCTAATAAGTAGAAGGATTAAGTAATTGATCTTAGTCATAACCATGAAGAAGTTGAACTAGAGATAGATTTCATCCCAAGGCCCATTTACATAGATACAAAATGTTGTATGTATCTAGGGATGTTCTTCAAATGGAGAGGATTGTACTATATGTTTAGGGAGGAAATATTTACCAAGTTTCTACTCCTCCCCGAAGACACCGGCCTTGATGCAAGTGTCTACCAATCCATTAAACAATCACAACATCATATAATAGTTGATTGACCTATGATTCTCCCTTGCACAAAATTCATCACCTTTCTTATTAGTTGAGAATACATCAACAACATATTTATCGAATACACCAATGGTAAAAACCATCACCTCATTCCAAACATTAGCTTTGAACACATGTTACAAATTCCCACCCACCCAAGTGGACCTGGATGATGAATGGGTGTTATAATTCCCTTTAAATTGTACGAATATTATGAATAATTGGTGGGAGACTAATAAATCCTTCAGGGAAAGGAGGATAGGGGCATAACCCACCATCTTAGAAGACACAACTCAGTTCAGTGAATCATGGGTTCCCATGATTTATGTAGTTACCCAGATAGGTTCAATTTTTAACTAGGGTGTTATCTTGGTAGATTCATTGGGCCAAGTCATATCCAAGGCCAAGAACATAGCCCGAGCACACACCCAACCTATTTCGGTACATTGCCACATGATTTCTTACATTTCTCTAAAAATTTGAGGACAAAAGGATGTTTCATTATGGAGTCTAACTCTGAGCTAAAGAAATGGTAGAAAGAATAATAGAATGCAACATAAGATATACCAAATATGTTATAAAATTATAATCAACTAAACTACATAGCTTTATCTAGCTAGTAGACAACTAGTACAATGCTAGAAAGGGACATTACCACCTCAATTAGCAAGTGCAAGTGTTTGTACCTAGATGCTGAAAAAGTTATAAAATGACATCACCTACCATTGATGATACCCAAGTGCATATTAGAAGCTTTGAAAGTACTGGAAGAAATCATTAATATTAAAGAAAGTGTGATTGGGATGATTCCCAAAATCACCAAACAAGTTCTAAAAAACATATTGTTGGTCCCTCCAAGGAAATAAACCTAATTAACTCCTTTTTTAGCACATTGAAGAGAAAATTGGGCCCCATTCCCAAAGACCTAGTATTGTATGAAATATCTCTTCAGCAATTAATATTTCTAGGCATTTCTTAGTCATATATTCCAACATGATGTGTGGGCTTCTTATATCAAAGATAAAGAGAAACACTAGCTATCATTATTTTTTAAACAATATATTTTCATATGGTCTTTAGGAAAAGGACGAAAAAGGGGAAGTTGAAATGTTGTAACTGCTAAAAGGAAATATAAGAAGTCCTAAGAAGAAGTTGCAACCTATAGGCTTTATCAACCCAAAAATGCATTGTATGAGGGGTTTTCTCTTTTTGTAACTTTTGAGAACTCATTTGAGAAATTATAATGATAAGAATCTGTCGAGGCCATATTTTGAAGATGAGTAATGGTGTTTTGATGTGTTTTCTATGAACTTCTTCCAATATTTATGTTGTTATTAATACCATTGTAAGGTTGTGTTGTTCAATCATTGATTGTTCTACATTGAATTTTATAGCTCTTATTTTGTATTTCTCATTTGATTCTTATTTATTTGATATGGTAGATAAGAGATTGTAAATGGTGGTGTTGTAACAGACTGTTACATTTTACATTTTTGTTTATGCTTATGTGTTCCTACTTTTCTTTAACAACATTTTGTTTCTAAAATATTTGCAGGAATTTGTAATTAATCTTTTATATGATGGCTAAGTTTTTCTCCTAGCTAGGACAGGTTAAATTAGTTTACGTTTCTATACATAGGACATCATCATATTGCACTTTGCATTTCATAAGAACCCCTGTCATTTTAAGTAATGGATGTCGAGCTAGAATCTAGATGGGTCTCTTATCCCAAATGATGTGAGTTCTAATTGGGACTTTGTATCATGGAGTACTCTTATTTGTTGAATGACATTTTACATGTGTCATATAACATATGCACAGTGCATTTGTTATATAACATATGCACTGTGCATATGTTATATATAACATATGCACTGTGCATATGTTATATTGTTGAGAAATGATGGGTAGAAGAATAGCCATCATTCATATCTTGAATGGATGTTGAATGGTGGATGTATGAGTATGTTGAGTGTGAGAATCTAAAAAAAATGCAGGGTGTGTGATTTTCTATCTTAACAGAACCAAGGAGACGAGGTTCAACATTTGAATCACAAAGTATGTGTTAAATATGGCATTCAAAATAGAATGCACTTGCATCCTTGGTGGGGCATTGGTTATCACAATCCAAGTAAACAAACCAAGCCTTTGAATCAAAAATCTAAGCATCACATTCATGTCAGTTAATGAACAACGAATGAAGCAACCTAAACTTAGTTGAGAATAACTTTACAAACATTACATTTTAATCGTATGTTGAATATTCATGTTTGTGAAACAAATGGGCAAATGGGTAATAGATCTACCATTTACAAATCTAAGCAAAGATAGAATTACAACACCATTAACATCCTTATGCAAAATAAGCATGTTAGTATGAAATGATGTAACATAGCATGCCTTTCATACTTTAAAGAAATGTGTGTATTACTCCAATCTTAATGTGATGATACTAATATTTCAAATTTTAATGTGATTTTCAAATTTATCTACCAAGAGTTTCTCATTGTTAATTGATGTTTAACCTTTTAAATTCCATTTACATTAACGTTTTAAATTTCATGTACAATATGGTAATATGTTCACTAATAAAACTTTCTAAAGGGAAAATTTTGTTGGTATATTTTTATTTTAGTTTAATAAACAAATTGTTTTAAATAAATATATGTAAATAATAACAATGTAATGAAAATAATATAAGAATAGATATCAAACATACATGTATTTAAAAATTTTAAATAATTTATAAACAAAGATATGGATTATTCCAAATGAGATTTTTATTTGTAATTATTTTAAGTGATGATAAAACAAATTTAAAATAATTTTTAGTTAAAAACCATTTTATTATAATGTGGTTATTTTAGATTAAATGTTAATTGTATTAGAAAAAAGTGAAGGTTATTATATATAAGATTTATATGAATTTGGACCATAAGGATCAAATTTATCAAAGTATAAACTTTTAATTTTTTTTTTAAGTTTTGCACTTTAAAAAATGTTTTCATCTTAGAGAGATTTGATCCCTCTATAATCTTGATATATTCCAAGTTAAGATGGATCTATGTTGATTTAATACATTAATATCAAAGTATTAAAAAATATTGATATTATAAAATATATTAATATATTAAAAA
>JZKD02S2075695.1:834875-857225 GCA_000966675.3 Picea glauca
ATTTCGTTCTGCTCATAAAATCCGGATCAGAGTGGGTCTCATAGCTAAGATAAAATGCAGGGCATTATTTTGGATGATCTTATTCCTAATCGGTTCCTCCAAACACCCAAGTATACTTGGTGGTATTACAAACGGTGATGAGAAAAAAACATTTACAAATGCAAGCCTACCTTGGGCTTCAAATGACTATGATTCAAAATTGAGTTGGAAGAAGAACACACTTTTTCATCTAAAATCAAAGAAAAAAATATGGTTGTTCTCATTGCAAAGCCCATGGAAGCTAGCCTCAAAGTCAAAGAAGGCCCTATTTGCATGGTTTCTTACTATAGGAGGTCTACTAGTACAAAAAATAGTATCTTACTTCAGAGTGCAAAATATTTTATGTCCCCATTATGGGTGGTTTTGTTCTATGGCCAAGGTGGTTTACTATAGGAGGTCTACTAGTACAAAAACTAGTATCTTACTTCAAAGTGCAAAATATTTTATGTCCCCATTATGGGTGGTTTTGTTCTATGGCCAAGGCTACATGGTCATGTTATCCCCTAGCCTAGGGATAACTATGCATATCACATGTCGGGCCCACAGGTCCTATACATGGAATACCGAGAGCCATATGACTTGGGCATGGCCCCGGAAGGCCCCTCTTTTCATCAGTGCAATCCACTTATCACCAGCAGAAGTATCCATCCCACCAGCATGGTCTTGGAGTAAGACTGGATATTGCTCCATGAGGTAATGATTCTAGGTATCATGGTATGTATCACTCTGATTTTTAAAGAACTTGAATATGTTGTATTGAATCCTTATTCATTTCATAATGTTTGCTTGGAAATTATGCTCGTTACCTCGTTCATACCCGAAGGGGTGATAGGGTGCCCTAGTAAGTTGATTTTCCTTTAGGATGGGTTGCTACTGGGTGGATCTATGAAAGGTCATCATTTGTTCCCTCCATACTTACCATTTTCCATCTGCGTTCCTTTCATCACCCATATCCTTGTTTGGGAATTGTGATTGGACACAATAGGAAGGGTTGTACCTTACCGCATGGGAAGAAGGGGCTAAAGGCCCAGAGGGTAAAAGTAGCTGGAAAGAGTTAAAATCCAATGTTGAAACCTTCAAGATGCTTCACCTAGGGATACCTGAGAAAGCAGTGAAAAAGTTCACAGTAAGAAAAGGGGACCCATAAGATAACATATACACTCAAGGTATTAGTTGATGGATAGGGGGTCTCATCACGAGTCACCCTATTATGACCATGGGAATGTAGCGGTGTGACACTACCATCTATCTAGTCACCAAACCAGGGTAGTGGCTCTTGGTGGCATAGCTAAGAGAAAGGGGGTCTCATCATGAGCCAACCTTCTCATTTTCGTGAAATGTTTGTGGATAACGTTGTCACCTCTGGTCATCAAGCTAGGATACTAGCCCTCAATTATTCCTTTGAAAAAAAAGAGAAAAAGATCAAAAGAAATAAAGCTAAGAGAAAAAGGCAACAAATGGGATAGGAAATAATTGCATGTATGACAAGGTGACACTCACGCTCTACAAAGGAACCCACAGGTAAGACTTTACATTTCCCTGTTATTACATGCACCCCATGCCCAAACATCTACCCCATGCCACCTCATACACTTACATGACCTACATTAGACCCCATCTGGGAAACATCCCAAAATTAAGAGAGTTTATCCCAATAGGACACCCTAAGGCCTTCTCCAAACCTAACTTGTCAAATTGCATAACGTTTTTAAGCATTTTTTTGGGTTAAAGGGGATTTGATGCACATGTTTGGGTAATTTAATTATTGGATGTGATTTACATGCTATGATCCCTGTGACTTCTGAACCACTAGAGGGCGTACTTGTTGTTGTTGCAGGACCTTGCTCGCTGGACAAGTACCCAAGAGGAAATTATTACCTCAGACCTTCATGGGGGTTTAAAGCCCAGAGATGGATGTTGAAACCCTAGCCAGAGCTAAGAATAAATTGAAGACTTGTACCAGGAGAAAGAAGGACGTTGTCTTTGGAGGCATCCATGAAAACCTAGACCCAGGGGACCTTTCTCTTCCCACATGGACATTAGCCCTTGAGGGCCATGGACATCACCATCATATCCCTAGACGTCACCCAGAGCTAGGGTTTCAATTTTGGAGGCATTTGTGAGCCTGGTGGCACATGTGGGCATCATTTGCGGCTTTTGGAAGCCAAGCGCCCCACTTTTCCAGCCCAACGTTTCACTTATGGGGCTCAACATCACCCCATAGGGGCATGGTGCCACCCTTGGAGGTGTTTCTAGATGCAAATTAATTTTATTTATGTCAAAATTTAATTTTGTTGTAAATTGGCCAGGTCGACCTTGTTTTTTTACCTGAAAATAATTAAAGGTCAAAATTTTGTATAAATAAACATAAAGTACTCTCATTTTTACACAACAACTTGTCCTTGGAGACAAGAGGTCTGAAATTTTCACCCTATTAGGTTTATTGGCTGAAATTGTGAGGCACCACTCTTGTTTAAGGCTGAATTTTTCAACTTGGATCAATTTTCGAAGTTTTATGGTGATCTTGCATGGTATTCTCATGATTATTCTTGGTGCAAGTAAGTGAAATCTGCATTTTGTTATCTATTGAATGGTTTATTGTATGGTTTTATTTGCTCATAAAAGATTATGAAATTCCATGGTGTATTTAATGCTTGAAGTAAGAGACTTAAATTGCCACTTTCTTACTTTTTATTTTCCAATCTTTTCATTAATTGATCTAGTAACTAGTGAAACCCTAGAGCCCTAAATTGCTAGCACTTTAAGTGTTTGTACTTAGTTATTGTTGCATAAGTTTTCACTCCATAAGAAGGCTAAGGAGAGAAAGGTGCTAGGGCCTATAATTGCCTACACCCTAGAATCTTGTCTCTTGAGATCAAAGCATAGGAGGACTTAAGTTACTACTTCTCCTAGGCCTTTTCCCTCTTAGACTTTTTTGTGTCATCATCACTGATTTCCAGCCTTAGAAGAAGTCATCCACCTTGACTCCATTACCCTTGAAGGCACTAGTCCTCCTCTCTTACCTCTTAACAAGATTCAACTGAAACTCCTTCACTTCATACTAAAACTCTTTCACTTTATACTCTACTAATTTTCTAACCTGGTTTAGAAATACTAACAACTAATTTGTTGTTGTCATAATCACTGCTACATCTATCATTTTGGAGCCTATATTAGCCTACTAACCATATAATTCATCTCAGAATTTGTATAAGGCAAGGTATTATCAATAAGTGTTAAATTGTATGTTTAATTTCCTTTTTAGAGTGCAAATTATGAAGGTGTTACCGTTGTCATAATTGTTGTTACAGCCATTGTTGCAGCCCTTAACAACCCTAAAATCATCCATAAAACCATTGGGAATTTGTACTAAGCAAACCATAATCATTGGATATTGAAGTAGTGTATTATTGCTCTATTATAGTACTTTTCTGAAGTGGTTTTATCGTTGTCATCATCATTAATTAATGTTATTTTGGCAGCCATTTAAGTCATTCATTGACTTATATTTATCTTGAGAAGTGTGAGTGACAAACCATTATCAAGTTTGAAATAATATTGTATATCTTCCTTGTCATCATAACTTGAACCTTTCAATATACATTGTTATTATTGTGATCTCACTTTCATTGTATACTAACTTGTTCATGCAACACATAATTTGTTTAGGAAGTCATTGATTATAATGATTGCTAATAACTTTTGATGTTTCAATGGTAAAGGGCAGGTACAAACCCATTTTCATTTCCCTTGTCCCTTTCAACTTCACCAAAGTGACTTATTATGCTGAGTGACCTAGACAGAGGGGTGGGTTTTCACTGTATCTTTTTTCCCTTCATCAACCAACTAGGTCCATGGACGTCTCCCTTGAAGTGAGGATTTCCTCCTCCTAAAGAGAAAGAGAAACCACATTGGGGTGACAGTGATAGGGTTACCTCTTTGTTACATCAACTTAATCCTACTTGCCTTCACACATCTTTGTTACATCAACTTAATCCTACTTGCCTTCACACATCTTTGTTACATCAACTTAATCCTACTTGCCTTCACACATCTTTGTTACATCAACTTAATCCTACTTGCCTTCACACTTTGGGAAAGTATAGATTGTGCGATAACATTTTTTGCATCGTTGTCAAGGAACATCGAGTTAATTTTCCTAGAACAACAAATTTTCGGTAAGCCTTTTTCTCAAAGCCTTTCACTTTTCAAACCTTACCTGGTGACTCCACTCAGGGTGATTCCCTCTTTTCCCTTTGATAATCCCTAGAAGGATTATCTAGAAACTCCATTGAGGGTGATTCCCTATTTTCCCTTTGATAATCCCTAGAAGGATTATCTAGAAACTCCACTAATGATAAATCCAACCATGGCTTCTCAATGGGACCCAAGTAATTTTAAACCCTTGGATATGAGTGAAATTTCGGGTTACCCTTGACAAATGCCTCTGAGGTATGAAAATTGATTCCCTAGATTCACTGGTAATGATGGGGTTAGGGCCAAATATCACATGGGTAATTTTTGGGCTTTCTTTCAACTCCACCCTATCAATGATGATGCTAAAGATTTTGAAATGAAATTTTTCTCTGCCACTCTTCATGGAAATCTAGGAAATGGTATGATGATCTCCATGATGCTAGCATCACATCTATGGAGTAGTTAGAAGAAACATTTCTCGATAAATGGGGTATTAAATTAGAATATATTCACATGCTAATAAAAATAATTGAGTACATGAAACAAACTAAGAACGAGAGTGTCAAAGAATTCCATACCTGGTTTGAGAATTTGCTACAACAAATTCCTAGAGGCCATCGTCCTAGAGACAAGTACCTCATTTACCTCTATACCAATGCATTCTTAGTGAAATTAGGGTTTCTCCTCAGTAGAAAAGGGCCAAGAACAATCCAAGAAGCTTATCGCATGGCTATACAAATTGAGGAAAATATCTCCTTGTTCAAGGGAGAACATCTCTTTACTCCAGAAATCAAAGTTTATGACCCCGAAGATACCTCAGATACTCTTAGTCTAAAGAGACTAATTTCCCTTGAGATATTTGTTAGTAAATTCTAGGAAAGAAGGAAACAAGTCATTTACCAACAAGAGGTTGAGGAGAGAGATCATAATGAAGGTTTCCAATCCCATGAGGAAGAGAAATAATTTACACATGCTTCTACCGAGGATAATGAATACTTGGTTGAAGAGCGAGAGCCTGAATATATCAAACATGATTATGAAGTATTAATGCATGTTCCTCCTCTGATGAAGCCATCCGAGATCCTATTCCTCCTACACAAAAAGAAGAGGATCAGGTTAATCATTTTCCTTTTCAGGTTTTTGATGATACCTTATTGTATGATTCAAAAGGTAAAGAAGAAAGGGAATCCTTGGAAAAGTTAGACCCTCTCTATTACGAAGCTAAAGATGTAGAGGCAAGTCATGAGGATGAAGCATTGATGCTTGCTCTTTCATTTGATGAATTCATCCAAGTCTTCGATGCTCATGCACAACAAGAAGTGAATACGATAAGTTATTTCTCTTTCCAAGATTTTTAAGATGCTTTATTTTTCTCTTTGGAAGGTGAAGAACAATTAGAGGAGCCCTTGGATGTTTTAATCCCTTTGTGTTATGATAAAGGTAATGACATGGTTTATAATATTGATGAGTTCATACATGTTGGGAAACATAAATGGGATGTGATTGGGTATGATGAGGATCCCATTTACGACATTGAGGGTCATTTCCAAATGTTTCCTTTACAACTATCATATGATGCTACTACTAATTTTGACATTTGGAAATAAGATGATGATGTAGTTGCAGATGTTTTCCAAGAACCCAAGGGTGACCTATTTCTATGTTCTCCTAATGATTTTCGGTCATACCTTGAGGATTTTGAGGAGTATTCCTTTGAGCACTTGGATTTATTCCATGAGAAATATTATCAACCACCATTGTGCTAATATCTTAATAAGGGCGAGGACATTGCTTTCCTGAAGCAGGGTATTTGTGACAAGGTTTTACAGCCTCCTTCGATTACTTCACCTTGCTATGTCACTAAGGGTGCAGTTGGGAAACATGTCCCTTGTCTTAAGTTTTCTCCAGAGAAAAGCCTTCTTTTAGAATTCAAGGGTAGGTTGAATGCCTTAAGAATAAATTTGTAATCTCGGTATTCCAACCTTTCCCTGAAAATTTTTCGGTTATCCTCTAGGTTCTTGCTAGTCCCTTCCCAGACCTCAGGATGTGATGATGTCCAAGGTATCCAACCTCTAGACTCTTTGAGTCAGTCTTTTGAGCCTTTGATTTTTCAGGATCATTTTCTTAGATGGATTGAGCACTTTCCTAGAAGTGTAACTTGGCATAATTTTGTCCCTCCCTCCATATTACACATCAAAATTCCACACTTAAGTATCTCACCCTAGGTGTCGCAAGTGTTGTAAAAGTGTCGTATGCACCTTGGTAAGTGTCGTCAAGTGTCGAATGCACCTTACTAAGTGTCGCATGCACTTTTATATGTGTTTATATATGTTTTAACCCCTTGAAACCATCAAAGAACATTTTTCATGATCCCTAATTCATATTGGAGGAAGAAACCCATCATTTCAAGGCCAGAAACACACTTTTTACTTGAAAAATCGACCATTTTTGGGGCATTTTTGAAGGGTAGCGCCCCCCTGGACATGTTGGGGGAGTGCTATCCCATAGATCAATGCCCCTTTACCTTATTTAGGGATCTCTGATCTAGGATCAATGCTCTGTCTCTAACTAGAGGGGAGCGTTGATTTTGGTTAGAGGAAAATTTGGAGATTCCCGCCTCTTTCTGAGGGCCAACTCTTGGAGATGAGGTTGGTTTGGATCAAATTTTATCCTATGGAACTATTCTAGGATCATATCCTAACTTAAAGGAGTCATATCCTCAAATAATCCCCAAATCTACTCATGGTGCTTGAGCCTCCCAAGCCTATAAAAGGAGGTCATTCCAAGTTGAATGAAGGAAGCTTTTGGATATCAAACTTATGATCTTGGTAGCATCATGCAAGGGTTGGACGAGGAGGACTTGGAGAAGTTGTTGCAACACCATCCATGATTGTAAGTATCTCTTTAAAGCTATCATCAATATACTTGGCCTACTTCCTTCTAGTTTTTGTATCTTTTCATATGCTTGTCTACCATAGATGAATTTGTTTAATCTAATGTGGTAGAGTAGGATTTTCCTTGTTTTCTCTTTGTTGTTCATGGTTTTGTAGATATCAAGCTATGCGAAAGAGTTTGGAGATCAATCTACAAGTAGAGCCATGAGGAAAAACACCGGAAATAGGTACGATAATCTTTTCTCCTTCTCTTTTTTCAAGTAGTTAAACAAATCTCAAAGGGATGTTAGTGTCCATTTGTATCTTTATGTCTTGGTATAGGGGTCAGTAATCCAAGGGAAGATCCACCTGTCTGCAGGGGGATTATTCTATAACAGAAATTGGCGACTCCACTCGGGAAGGACATTGACTTGTCTTTCCTTGGATCGTCTGAATCTTTTCCTTGTTTGATTGATTTTTTCTGAGCCTTCCCTCTTCCCTCTGCTTCATCAAGCAGTAGTCATAGTTACCAAGCCAGACTCTGTTGATTTTTTTCTTTTTTACGCTCATTTTAAAGCATCTACAGAACTAGCGCTCCCCCAGAGTGGATACCAGGGTGTTCTTTATCTGATCATCCCTCCTCAGTTGTCTCTTAGGGAGCATTATAGCACTCTGTCTCTTTTTTTTAGGGAGTGTTTCCCTATGGTTTTGGGCAGATCTAGGGGATTTTGCCTTGTTTTTATCAGCCCTTTGTTGGAGGTATTTTTCCCAGAGTCTGTATTGTTGCTTGTGACTTTGTTTAGGTTGAGGATATGACTCCTTATCACTCTTTTCGTTGTCTTGTTTGAGCTTGCAACCTTTTCCAAATTGTGATATTGATTCTCCTTGTTTTTCTTGGTTTGGTTTGAGTCTTGTGAAGTTTCTGGTTATCTCGTTGATTGAAAAGGTTTGTTGGTCTTAAGTTAATTTTCAAATCTTTCCTCTTTGAATGATTTGAGACTTTATGCTTACCACAACCTATCTTGGATCTCTCTTTCTTGTTGCTTGTTTTGTCAAGACATTTGAGTGATATCTTTTTCTCCCTATAATTTTTTGGATTCTTCTCTTAACTTTCTTGTATTCCTTGAATGCTTATCGATTGTTGAGTCCTTGATTTGGTTAGTTATCATACTTGTTTCCTTCAATTCCCATTAGCCCGTGGGTGCATTCTTTGTTTGAAAAAAAAATTCTTCGTCTATTTTGTATATGCATTCGACTCTTTCATTTTGATTGAAAGTAATGAAGTGTTAAAGGATTTTCATTTGCTTTATTTTAGAATCAAACAAAGAAGATAGTTGCATTCTTGCTTTTAGGTAGTGTAGGAGATTGCATTTAGAATATTGCATTTGGGAATTGGGTGTTTTTGTTGAATAAAGTTGAACCTCTTCTCCATGCCGTATGTAGGATTCATTGAAGAAAAAGATTAAAATCTCATTATTTTGAATTCTTTTGGAGTCGAGTCTAAAATATCATAAGCTTCACTTTCACACCCTTGAGTAAACAACAACCCTAAAATAAAACGCTTATAAAATTGATCAGACACTTTTATATTATCTAATAGTGAACCTACATTAGCTTAAAGTGTAGGGCTTTGGAATAGGTTGTGAGGAAAACTTTCCAAAGCCATCAGACAAAGATATAATATTGTGCTAGGGAGCGGTAAATCCAACTGTTTGTATAAGAATAGTCGGGATCCCCCTCTCACATAGGGGTTAAACAAGAGGTTGTGTGAGGGAGAGAAACAAATATTTCCCCTCTATATCCTAACCCATGTAGCGAAAATATCATATATTAGGGGTTCTTCCTGAGAAACGATTGGTTTCATTTGGTATTGGAGCTTCATGAATCTTGAATCCATGCAGGGTTCTCAGTAGTATTTCGGTCCACTTGTCTTCAGTTCTCTTGAAGAATTTCGGACTTGTTATCCTACCCATACGTTCCTTCCCGATTGTCAACTGTACCCGCCCGGAGGCTGATTACGAGTTGGTAACCTTAGTGGCCTATATTTGTAGGGTTGATACACAAGGTGACAATGAAGGTGAGTCTTTGTTGTACCTAGGTTAGACGTTGGTCAAACTCACTCGGGATCCTTGGAGAGTAAATCCATGGGTAAAACCATGTGGGAACTTGCACCAAGGCGTAATTCCATTAAGAAGGTCATCAACGTACCTGATCCACCCGCTCTATGCTAACCCCTTCCTATATTTTTCTTCCGATGTTGGATTTCATCACCAATTAGTGGTTTCATTGTGGGAGGGTTTGTTTGATTGTTTTTTTTTTTATATTTGTAGCGTGTGTTGTTTGTTTTCCTTAGCGGACCTTAGATCGAGTCAGTATAAATGGCATCAATTCCTAGGAGTACCAATAAAGGAACCCCTTTTCCCAAGGAACCTTTTTCCTCTCCTTCTTTTGGAAACATTGATCCACTATGCATTTCCACACTGAGTCTTCTGGGACTAACGATCAGGTCATCGGTTTGGCTATTCCACACTATGGTGATCTCGAATTTTCCCAGTGCTTCAAATGCACCTAATGCTTCAAATGTAAGCACACTATCCATACATCAACCTCATGTCGACCTTTCACCTTCTTCACCTGTCAGGTCTCCTTCCCTTTATCCTTCTTCACCTAGTGAAAGATCTAAAGAAAGTAGTCAGGTTGATAAGAAGAAGAAGAAATGAAATGGAAAGAAAAAGAATAATAAAAAAGAGACCAATCCTCCAACTGCATCAGGTCATGTTGGATCCGAGCAACCAACTATTGTTAATCATATTGGGAGTGTTAATAAAGTCGACAAGTCTAAAACGAAGAATCCTAAACCCAAATTCCCTTGCAGGATTTGTAAGGGTGATCACTTTCTGAGGGATTTCCCTTGTCTCTCCAAGGTCTTCGAAATGTGGTATTCTGTGTCATCAACCCCTATGGAACATGCTAGTGACACCCCATCAAATGGTGATGTTAAGGTTGGTAAGAAGAATAGAACTGCCAAATTTCCTTGTATGTTATGTGAAGGTATTCATTACTCTCACCTTTTCCCTCATATGGACGAGGCTTCTTATTTTTTAGAAAAGATTCAAATCCCAAATGGTTATCATAAGATCTCTCCCAAACCATCATTAATTATGGACTAGTCAATCTGGTTCCATCTCCGGTCAATCCAGTTGATCAGGTCGTCAATATGGTTTCATCCTCGGTTGAGCCACTAACCCAAGTAGTTGATCCAGTTCTGTCATCGATCACCCCGGCTCTTCATAGGAAAAGTGAAACCCAAGTGACTGATCTAGTTTTGTCATTGGATAGCCCCACTCTTCATCTGAAGAGTGCCAAATTGGTCGATCCAGTTTCGTCATCAATCGATCCCACTCATCCCTTGAAGAGTGCAACCAATTTGGTCGAATTGGTTTTGTTATCAGTCGTTCTCACTCCTCATTAAAAGAGTGAGGATGTCGCTCAGGTATACCTCGTTAATACCAATTCACTCGGACAGGGGGCACTCTACACATCCCAATGGCACCCCCTTCAAGAAATCAAATGAATTCTATTAATTGGAATCATTTGACAGAGCCTCGTATTCCTTCTTATGTTCCTTTCCAAATCATTGTGCAAGTTTTTGATAGGAATATTCCTAACACTATAATAGACGAATGTGCTTCTATTAGCATCTTATCCATGAATGCTCCGAATGCTTTTGGTTCCCTGCGGCTTGCGGCCGTGACTCAGAATATGTTGACCTTTGATAGAAGAGTTAGTTAACCTTTAGGTATCCTTCCTCAGTTTTTAGTTACTTTGGGAGGAAAAACTGTCTACATCGATGTGATGGTAGTTCACGACCCCTTGGACTTTGACCACTCTCTTTCGAGTGATATTTTTCCCTCACAACATAAACATAGTAACAATCGACCAACTTTCATTCATTGACCCTCATCTGATGGTCAACCATCCACCTTCCATGAACGGTCTATACATGCTAGCGATGTCCACCCTGCCATAGGTCAATTATGTAACGACCTGCCCCATGCGTTCAACCCCGCACAAGAGGGAATATCTCCCTTCTCTTGACTTAGATCTGGTATTTTACATGTTCATCTCTTCGATAGAGCTATTAGAGACAGATCTCCCTACCTTTATCGAGGTCGTTGACATGTATTCCTTCTGGAGTGCATTTCTTCCATCTAGCGAAGATCTCCTGGAAGACATGGCTGACGTTTTTCCCTTGACATGTATTCCTTCCAGAGCATTGTCCTATTGGAAGCCATGATCAAGGAGAGGCCTTGGGCAAAGTTTTTCTTCTCTGTGGAAAGATCGTTAAAAAATGAAATAGAGGTCTTGAGCATAGTTCTTTTCATGTGTAAAGCTTGTTAAAAAAAGAAAAAAGTCACCTCTCCTCTCAAGTCGAGTATTTTCACTAGATTTCATAGGTATTGAGTCGATTCTTTAGCTAGATCTCATAGTTGTTGAGTCAATTCTTTCATTAGGTATCGTATTTGGACCTTCCTTTCATCCACCTTTGTCATTTGACCTTTTTTCCTCCATCTGGTACAAAAATCGGTGACAATATAAGTGTCGACGAATGAAACGAAGCTTGGGGGAAAATCTCTCCAACCTTTGATTATCATTTAGGATTTAAGCAACTAGTTGTTCAAGCTGGGGGCAGAGTACCAACAATCCATGGCTATCCCTCAAAACCTTTGGAAATTACGTTGGAAAAATACAAGCATAATTTAATTTTGTTTCAATCTTGTGTAAAAATGAAACCAATTATGACCTTAGTCTTTATTCTTTCTCATGCTCGTAAAAACACGAGAATGTGACTGAGTATACTTTTATCACTTTTTCGGAATCATAAATGTTATACGAAAAAGGAACCCCTTGGAGTCTTGTGAAGTTTTTGGTTATCTCACTGATTGAAAAGGTCTGCAAAGGTTTGTTGGTATTAAGTTAAATTTCAAATCTTTCCTCTTTGATTGATTTTAGACTTTATGCTTACCACAACCTATCTTGGATCACTCTTTCTTGTTTCTTGTTTTGTAAAGACATTTGAGTGATTTCTCTTTCTCCCTATTATTTTTTGGATTATTCTCTTAACTTTCTTGTATTCCTTGAATGCTTATCGATGGTTGAGTCCTTGATTGAGTTAGTTATCATACTTGTTTATTTTAGTTCCCATTATCCCATGAGTGCATTCTTTGGTTTGAAATTTTTTTGCTTCATCTCTTTTGTATCTGCATTCAACTCTTTAATTTTGATTGAAAGTAATGAAGCGTTAAAGGATTTGCATTTGCTTTATTTTAGAATCAAACAAAGAAGATAGTTGCATTATTGCTTTTAGGTAGTGTAGTATATTGCATTTAGAAGATTGCATTTGGGAATTGGGTGTTTTTGTTGACTAAATTTGAACCTCTTCTCCATGTTGTATGTAGGATTCATTGAAGAAAAATATTAAAATCTCATTATTCTTCATTCTTTTGGAGTCGAGTCTAAAGTTTCACTTCCGCATCATAAGTTTCACTTCCGCACCCTTGAGTAAACAACAACCCTAAAATAAAGCGCTTATAAAATTGATCATACACTTTTATATTATTTGATAGAGAACTTACATTAGCTTAAAGTGTAGGGCTTTGGAATAGGTTGTGAGGATAACTTCCCAAGTCCATCAGAAAAATATAGAATATTGTGCTAGGGAGTGGTAAATCCAATTGTTTGTATAAGAATAGTCAGGATCCCCCTCTCACACAAGGGTTAAACACAAGGTCGTGTGCGGGAGAGAAGCAAATATTTCCCCTCTGAATCCTAAACCACGTAGCGGAAAGATCGTATATGGGGGTTCTTCCTAAGAAATGACTGGTTTAATTTGGTGTTGGGGCTTCATGAATCTTAAATCCATGTGGGGTTCTCAGTAGTATTTCGGTCCACTTTTCTTCAGTTCTCTTGAAGAATTTCGGACTTGTTATCCTACCCATACATTCCTTCCAGACTTTCGACTGTACCCACCCGGAGGCTGATTGCAAGTTGGTAACCTTAGTGGCCTATATTTGTAGGGTTGATACACAAGGTGATGGTGAAGGGGAGTCTTTGTTGTACATGGGTTAGACTTTGGTCAAACTCACTCGGGCTCCTTGGAGGGTAAACCCATGGATAAAACCATGTTGGAACTTGCACCAAGGCATAAGTCCATTAAGCAGGTCGCCAACGTAACTGATCCACCTGCTCTATCCTAACCCCTTCCTATATTGATCTCGCAATGTTGGACTTCATCACCTACTAGTGGTTTCATTGTGGGAGGGTTTGTTTGATTGTTTGCTTCTTATATTTGTAGTTTGTGTTGTTTATTTTCCTTAGTGAACCTTAGGTCGAGTCAGTTTCAATGGCGTCAATTCCTAGGAGTACCAATGAAGGAACCCCTTTTCACAAGGAACCTTTCGCCTTGCCTTGTTTTGGAAACATTGGTCCTGTGTGAATTTCCACACAGTCTTCCGAGACTCACCATCCGGGTATCGGTTTGGTTGTTCCACACTCTGGTGATCTTAACTTTTCCCAGTGCTTCAAATGCACCTAATGCTTCAAATGTAATCACACCACCCAGACATCAACCTCATGTTGACCTTTCACCTTCTTCACCCGTCGGGTCTCCTTCCCTTTCTCCTTATTCTCCTAGTGAAACCTCTAAAGCAAGTAGCAAAGTTGATAAGAAGAATAAGAAACGAAAGGGGAAGAAGAAGAACAATCAAAAAGAGACCAAGCCTCCAACTGCATCAGGTCATGTTGGATCTGAGCAACCAACTACCGTTAATCGTATTGGGAGTGTTAATAAAGTCAACAAGTCTAAAATGAATAATCCTAAGCCCAAATTCCCTTGCAGGATTTGTAAGGGTTACCACTTTCTGAGGGATTTCCCTCGTCTCCCCAAGGTCTTCGAAATGTGGTCTTCCACATCATCAACCTCTGCTAAACATGCTAGTGACACCCCATGAACAAGTGATGTTAAGGTTGGTAATAAGAATACAACTATCAAACTTCCTTATATGTTATGTGAAGGTGATCATCACTCTCACCTTTGCCCTCATATGGATGAGTCTTATTATTTTTAGAAAATATTCAACTTCCAAATGGTTATCATAAGATCTCTCCCAAACCATCATTAGTTGATGGACTAGTCAATTTGGTTCCATCCCTGATCAGTCTAATTGATCAGGTGGTCAATTTGGTTTCATCCTTGGTTGAGCCACTAACCCAAGTAGTTGATCAAGTTCCATCATCGATCACCCCAGATATTCATATGAAAAGTGAAACCCAAGTGATTGATCTAGTTTCATCATTGATCACCCCCACTCTTCATTTGAAGAGTGCCAAATTGGTCGATCCAATTCCGTCATCAATTGATCCCATTCCTCCCTTAAAGAGTGCAACCAAATTGGTCTATCCGGTTCCGTCATCGGTCAATCCCACTCCTCATTCAAAGAGTGAGGATTTCTCTCAAGTATACCTCGTTAATACTGATTCACCTAGACAAGGGGGCACTCTACCCATCCTGATGGCACTTTCTTCAAGCAATCAAATGATTTCTATTAATTGGAATCATTTGATAGAACCTTGTCTTCCTTCTAACGCTCCTTTCCAAATCATTGTGTAGGTTTTTTATAGGAATATTCTTAACACTATAATAGACGAAGGTGCTTATGTTAGCATCTTATCTGTGAATGCTTGGCAGACTTTTAGTTCCCCGCAGCTTGCGCCCATGACTCAAAATATATTGACCTTTGACAGAAGAGTCAGTTAACTTTTAGGTATCCTTCCTCAGTTTCCAGTTACTTTGCGAGGAAAAACTGTCTACGTCGATGTGATGGTAGTTCATGACCCCTTGGACTTTAACCTTCTCCTAGGGCAAGATTATGTCTACGTTATGAGATATTTTGTGTCCACTCTCTTTCGAGTGATATGTTTCCCTCACAATGGAAACATAGTAACAATCGACCATCTTTCATTCATTGACCCTCATCTGATGGTTAGCCATCTGCCTTCCATGAATGGTACATACATGCCAGCAATGTATTCCCCACCATAGGTCAATTATGTAACGACCTAGACCATGCGTTCAACCCCACAAGAGAGGGAATCTCACCCTTCTCCTGACTTAGATCTGGTAGTTGACATGGTCATCTCTTTGATAGGGCTATTAGAGCCAGATCTCCCTACCCTTATCAAGGTTGTCGACATGTATTCCTTCCAAAGTGCTTTTCTTCCATCTAGCGAAGATCTCCTGGAAGCCATGGATGAAGTTTTACCCTTGACATGTATTTCTTCTAGAGCATTTTCCTCTTGGAAGCCATGATCAAGGAGAGGTCTTGAGCATAGTTTTTCTTCTCTATGGAAAGATCGTTAAAAAATTAAACAAAGGTCTTGAGCATAGTTCTTTTCATGTGTCAAGCTCATTAAAAAATGAAAAAAGTCACCTCTCCAATCAAGTCAAGTATTTTCACTAGATGTCGTAGATATCGAGTGGATTCCTTAGCTAGATCTCGTAGATGTCGAGTCAAGTATTTCATTAGGTCTCGTATTTGAACCTTCCTTTCATCTGCCTTTGTCATTTGACCTTTTTTCCTCCATCTGGTATAGAAATCGGTGACAATATAAGTGTTGACGAATGAAATGAAGAATGGGAGGACATGTCTCCAACCTTTGATTATCATTCTAGAGTTAAGCCGATATCTTTTCAAGTTGGGGGCAGAGTACCAACCATCCATGGGTATCCCTCAAAACCTTTGGAAATAACGTTGGGAAATTACAAGCATAGTTTAATTTTGTTTCAAGCTTGTGTAAAAATGAAACCAATTCTGAGCTTAATAGTTATTCTTTCTCGTGCTCATAAATACATGAGAATGTGACTGAGTATACTTTTATCACTTTTTCGGACTCGTAAATGTTATACAAAAAAGAAACCCCATGGAGTCTCCTTTAATCTCTTTTCAGACTCTCTAAACATGAAAAGATTGTCAAGTGATCCTGCTTCCTTTCACACTCGTTAAAAGGTTTGAAAGGGCATCTTTCGAGTGGTATTTTATCTTTTTTGGCCTTGCGAGACTAATTACGAAAAAGGAACACTCTAATAAAGCATGATTAGAAGAGTTATATGTCATATCATTTTATACTTTTTAGGACCTCAGAGACTAAACATCACGAAAAAAGACAATCATGGAGTCGCCTTTAAGTTCTTTCAGACTCTCTAAACATGAAAAACCACCGAGTTTTCCTTCTCTAGACTCGCTAAAATACAAATTGAAGGACCCATATGGGAACAAACTCTTACTTCTTCCAGTTCGTTAAATAAAGTAAGAGGAACTTACCGAAGGTGGGTTATACCGAGCATGTTTTACCCTCCTCGAGCTCGTTAAATGAAAAATAGGTACTCATCTATTTGGGTGGAGGAAAAATTTAAGGAAGAGGGTCAAGTTTTGGGGAATCCTTTATGACAGCTATTGTCTCCCTTGGACATGGAACTTGTTTGCATCTCGTCTTATAGTTGGGTAATCCACTTGTCTCTAAGTCATACCAATTCCATGTGTCTCCATACTTTTTCATCCAATCAAAGAGTGCTCTTATTTCCATCACATTACATTCTTGGTACTCGTCGAGTCAATGCTACCAAGTCAGTTGTTGTGCCTCAACATGTTCAAGGGAATTTTTACTTCAAACCATCCATCTGCAGTATTTCCAGTTTCCATTTCCCGTGTCAGCCCGTACTCATTCGATTCACCATCTTACATCACTTTCCTGTGTCAGTTTCATGTTGATGAAGGGGAATACATCAAGTCCCTCCTTTGACGAGTCTTTTCCTATCGAATTCAACACATCATCCGAGAATTAGACTTAGAAACCAGTTAGTACCTTGGGACCGGCATGCCTCAATGGTAGGCCTCCTCACTTACGAAAGTAGGTTTACATCATTGACCTCTGATAGGATGATTCCATGAATGTTCGACTTCGACTCTTTTATTTACATTAGCTGGAATGTACTAGGGTACCTTGGGAATCATTGACATCATTGGTGATTTCCCTCGCACTTGTTAACGGTTTACCTCAATGATCAGTAATCAAGTGGTTTCCACCATGTTCGACATCAAATCATCTACTCACATGGCTAGATTTGTACCACATAAAGATTAGGATGAAGACACTGGGTTGAGAGTTCACTCTATTATCTTCTTTGCCAAGGCTATGAAGGAGATCAGTTGAACATGATGATATATATATTGTCACATAGATCCACATTGTATTGGTCTATGGCTATGTTTTAACATCTTGTAGCTCCACTCTTTATTTTGCGTGGCTACGATCATTTCATGTCATGGAGGTATGGATCCACATTGTATCTCTGGTGGCCATATCCTTAGTAAGTATTGTTCATGGATCTGTAGTGTATTGGTCGATGGTCATGCTTTGAGTAATCTCCTATTCCGATCATAGGTATGTCTGCCTCAAAAATGGAAGATATATTAATATTGTTTGATGGTTGTTTGCAGCTTCTTCCATATTCTCAAACTCCACACCCTTGCATTGAAGAATTGTAAAGTGTTTCGGCCATCAGTTTCTCTTCTGACCTCACACTTTAAGGGAAATATGTTACACATCAAAATTCCATACTTAAGTATCTCACCCTAAGTGTCGCAAGTGTTGTATGCTCCTTGGTAAGTGTCGCAAGTGTCGTCAAGTGTTGTATGCACCTTAATAAGTGTTGCATGCACGTTTTTATGTGTTTATATGTGTTTTAACTCCTTTAAACCATCAAAGAACATTTTCCATGATCCCTAAGCCATATTGGAGGAAGAAACCCATCATTTCAAGGCCAAACACACACTTTTTACTTGAAAAAATGACCTTTTTGGGAATTTTTGAAGGGTAGCGCCCCCCTGGCCATGTTGGGGGAGCGCTACCCCATAGATAAATTCCCCCTTTACCTTATTTATGGAGAATTGATCTAAGATCAGCACTTTGTCTCTAACTAGAGGGGAGCGTTGATTTTGGTTAGAGGAAAATTTGGGGAATCCCACCTCTTTCTGAGGGCCAGCTCTTGGAGATGAGGTTAGGTTGGATCGAATGTTATCCTATGGCACTATCCTAGGATCAGATCCTAACCTAAAGGAGTCATATCCTCAATTAATCCCCAAATCTACTCATGGCGCTTGAGCCTACCAAGCCTATAAAAGGAGACCATTCCAAGGTGAAGGGAGGAACCCTTTGGATATCAAACTTATGATCTTGGTAGCATCATGCAAGGGTTGGATGAGGAGGACTTGGAGAAGTTGATGCAACACCATCCATGATTGTAAGTATCTCTTTAAAGTTCTCATTAATATACTTGGCCTATTTCCTTCTAGTTTGTGTATCTTTACATATACTTGTCTACCATAGATGAATTTGTTTAATCTAATGTTGTAGAGATGGAGTTTCCTTGTTTTCTCTTTGTTGTCTGTGGTTTTTCATATATCAAGTTGTATGAAAGAGTTTGGATATCAATATTAAAGTGGAGAAGCAAGGACAAACACTGAAAACAGGTACGATCATCTTTTCTCCTTCTATCTTTTCAATTAGTTAAACAAATCTCAAAGGGATGTTAGTCTCCATTTGTATATTTTTGTCTTGGTATAGGGGTCATTAATCCAAGTGAAGATCCACCTATCCACAAGGGGATTATTTTGTAACACTCCAGCCTCCATGAGCTAGACTTTAGGATTTCTTGTGATATGATACATGCTCTAACTCATGTTATTTTTGTGCTTAACCTATCATTGTTTTGGTTCATGATGAAGCACAGAGGTAGGTATTATAAGGCATTACTAGGTTGGTTTCACTAGTTATATGAATACACCTAGCATTCAACTAGTAAGTAAGTAGGAGTAAGTAGGCATTTGCATCCATTGTACATACCATTGTGTATCATTCTAGCATAGTTGTAATAGTGATTTTCATATTGTCTTGATTCATTATGTATATATGTATGCTATGATCATATGTGATAATAGAGATGCTTTTATTTGTTTATTATATCATATATGAACAAGGGGTGATATCACCACCCTAGGGATAAATAATATCCTTTGTTGAGATTTAGCAGGCACGGGTCATACCAAATATGTTGAGGTTCTCATGTGCTCTATGGCGAGCACATGTCTCTGAGTTTGAGCTAGATGTTATCCCCTAGCCTAGTGATAACTAAGGAGATCATGTCTCGAGGCCCATGGGTATTATACATGGAGAACCAAGATCCAGAAAACTTGGGCATGGCCCCGGAGGGCCCCTCTTTTCATCAGTGCATTCCACTTATCACCAGCAGCAGTATCCATCCCACCAGCCTAGTCCTGGAGTAGTGGTCGGTCTTGCTCCATGAGGTAATGAGTTTGGGTATCATGGTATGTATCACTCTAATTTTTAAAGAACTTGAATATGTTGTATTGAATCCTTCTTCATTTCATTATTTTTTCTTGTAAATTATGCTCTTTGCCTCATTCATACCTGGAGGGGTGACAGGGTTCCCTAGTAAGTTGATTTCCCTTTAGGATGGGTTGCTACTGGGTGGATCTGTGAAAGGTCATCATTTGTTCCCTCCATACTTACAATTTTCCATCTTTGTTCCTTTCATCACCCCTATCCTTGTTTGGGCATTGGAATTGGCTACACTAGGAAGGGTTGTACCTTAACTCATGGGAAGAAGGGGCTAAAGGCCCAGAGGGTAAAATTAGTTGGAAAGAGTTAAAATCCAATGTTGAAACATTCAAGATGCTTCGCTCAGGGATCCCCGAGAAAGCAATGAAAATATTCTCGGCAAGAAAAGGGGACCTGTAAGATAACATAAACACTTAAGGTATTAGTTGATGGATAGGGGGTCTCATCACGAGTCACCCTATTATGACCATGGGCATGTAGTGGTATGACACTACCATATATCTAGTCACCAAATTAGGGTAGTGGCTCTTGGTGTCATTGAAAAGAGAAAGGGGGTCTCATCATGAGCCAACCTTCTCATTTCCATGAAATTTTTGTGGATAACGTTGTCACCTCTGGTCATCAAGCCAAGACTGTGGCCCTCAACTATTCCCTTGAAGAAAAAGAGAAAAAGATCAAAAGAAATCAATCTAGGAGTAAAAGGAAATGAATAGGCTAGGAAACAATTGCATGTATGACAAGGTGCATCTCACCCTCTACAAAGGCACCCACGGGTAAGAATTTACATTTCCCTAATATTTCATGCACCCCATGCCCAAACATATACTCCATGCCACCTGATACACTTACATGACCTACATTAGACCCCACCTGGGAAACATCCCAAACTTAATAGAGGTTATCCAAATTGGACACCCTAAGACCTTCTCCAAACCTAACTTTTCGAATTGCATAATGTCTTTGAGCATTTTTCTAGGTTAAAGGGGATTTGATGCACATGTTTGGCTAATTTAATTATTGGATGTGATTTACATGCTATGATCCATCTGACTTGTGAACCCCTGGAGGGCATACTTTTTGTTGTTGTAGGACCTTGCTCGGTGGACAAGTACACAAGAGGAAATGATTACCTCAGACCTTCATGGGGGCTTAAATCCCATAGATGGATGCTGAAACCCCAGCCAGGGGTAAGAATAAATTGAAGACTTGAATCGATAGAAAGAAGGGCATTGCCTTTGGAGTCATCCTGACAAACCTAGACCCAGGGGACCTTGCTCTTTCCACATGGATGTTATCCCTTGAGGGCCATGGACATCACCATCATATCCCTACATGTCACCCAGAGCTAGGGTTTTAGTTTTGGAGGCATTTGTGAGCTTGGTGGCATGTGTGGGGGTCATTTGGGGCTTCTGGAAGCCAAGCGCCCCACTTTTCCATCTCAACATTTCACTTATGGGGCTCAAAATCACCCTAGAGGGGCATGGTGTCACCCTTGGAGGTGTTTCTAGATGCAAAATAATTTTATTTGTGTTAAAATTGATTTTTTTTATAAATTGGCCAGGTCAGCCTTATTTTTTACCTGAAAAATAACTAAAGGTCAAAATTTTGTATAAATAAACATAAAGTACTCTCATTTTTACACAACAACTTGTCCTTGGAGACAAGAGGTCTGAAATTTGCACCCTATTAGGATTATTTTCTGAAATTATGAGGCACCACTCTTGTTTAAGGATGAATTTTGCAACTTGGATCAATTTTTGAAGTTTTATGGTGATCTTGCATGGTATTCTCATGATTATTCTTGGTGCAAGTGAATGTGCTTTTTTTCATCTATTGAATGGTTTATTGTATGGTTTTATTTGCTCATACAAGATTATGAAATTGCATGGTGTTTTTAATGCTTGAAGTAAGAGACTTAAGTTGCTACTTTCTTAATTTTTATTTGCCAAGCTTTTCATTAATTGATCTAGTAACTAGTAAAACCTTGGAGCCCTAAATTGCTAGCACTCTAAGGGTTTGGACTTAGTTATCGTTGCATAAGTTTTCACTCCATAAGAAGGCTAAGGAGAGCAAGGCACTCGGGCCTAGAATTGCCTACACCCTACCATCTTGTCTCTTGAGGTCAAATCCTAAAAGGACTTAAGTTACTACTTCTCCTAGGCCTCTTCCCTCTTAGACTTGTGTGCATCATCATCATTGATTTTAAGCCTTAGAATAAGTCGTCCACCTTGACTCCATAACCCTTGAAGGCACTAGTCCTCCTCTCTTACCTCTTGACAAGACTCAAGTCAAATGCCTTCACTTCATACTCAAACTCTTTCACTTTATACTCTACTAATTTGCTAACCTTGTCTAGAAATACTAACTAATTTGTTTCTATCATAATCACTACTACAACTATCATTTTGCAGATTATATTAGCCTACTAACCATCTAAGTCATCCCAGAATTTGTATAAGGCAAGGTACTATCAATAAGTGTTAAAGTGTATGTTTAATTTCCTTTTTAGAGTGAAAATTTTGAAGGTGTTACCATTGTCATAGTTGTTGTTATAGCCATTGTTGCGACCCTTAACAGCCCTAAAATCATCCATAAAACCATTGGGAATTTGTACTAATAAAACCATAATCATTGGATATTGAAGTAGCATCTTTGTTGGAAAATACTGAGAGGGGGGGGGTGAATCAGTATTTGAGCTATCAATCAATTTTTAACTTTTCTTTTACTGAAAAATCTTAGTCTACTTTATAGAGATCAGTTGTTG
>JZKD02S2075696.1:80815-92734 GCA_000966675.3 Picea glauca
TCTGCAACTCTGGACTGTGTGATAGCTCGTGTTTCAGCATCTTGCGACCTCGGACTGTATGGCTGCTCCGTGTTTCAGCATCTGCGATCTCGGGCTGTGTAGCAGCTCCGTGTTTAGCATCTGCGACCTCGGACTGTGTAGCAGCTCCGTGTTTCAGCATCGGTTCTGTGTTTCAGCAATAGGCCTTGAATGCTAATCTGCAGTTATGGACACTTATGCACTTCTAATCAATAGTTAAGTACGAGAGTGATGTAAAATATCATGCAAAACAGATTAAACATGTAGTAATGAGAAAGGACGTTGTATACCTTTGAGATGATCAGACAAAGTGATAGTATAGGTTCAAATATGGATGATCAAGGGTATAATAATGGCAAAAAGTATATGCAAAAAGGTGCATAGTGTGGTCCTAACAGACACTTGCTATATTTCCATGATTTTATTCATTGACTTCAGATCGTTCATGAGGATATTCAGATCAAGATTTTCAGATACTCTTTGGAGGGAATCACTCGTGACTGGTGCCGATCTCTTCAAGTTTCCAATATCATCTCTTTGACATCTTTTCATGATGCTTTTAATTTTTTTTGTAAAGAGTATTTTTCTACTGAACATCATTATGAAATATGTTGTGATGAGTTTTCTTTGCTTTGTAAAGACTCTGCTAGTTACAAAAAGTATACTTATGATGAAGAAGCTGCTATAGAAGAAAGTACTTTCCATGAGGTTCAAGAGGTTTTGAATGATCTTCATTGTGATACTAATATCGTAGATACATTTGACATTATATCAGATGTATCTACTGTTTTAAATGTTCATGAAGATCAAGATGTTTCTTTTGGGTATTCTGATGTGAAAGAGAAAATGTATACATTAGCAGAAGATAATTTCAGATATGATTCACATGGATATAGTCAAGGAGATCAAGAATAATTGCATGAGAAGTTGTTAATTCCTTCTTCTTTACCAATTGTCGAGCAAATCAACAAGTTCATATTGCAAGAATGTATGGATGCCCCTGTTTGTTATGGAACAAATGTTGATCATGATTTTTTCCAAGAAGATCAAGGAAATCATGGTCTCACCAACAGAGCAAGAACTACAAATGGACAGTTTGGTTTTTTACATCAGCTGCATTTTCATGACCCAGTGACCATTTACATGGAGTTATGGTTTTCAAAATATTTCAACCTTGCATCGTTTGGAATCAAAATGGATTGTGGTTGTAAGTATATGCTGCAAAACAAATTTTTACTGCTAATGTTATATTCTTCTTTTACCTTCATCTATATACAAAAATCTCTTTTAGTCAGTTGGATGCTATCATGGCTTCATTGGAAGTATGATTACACATGATCAATTGAGTTTTACTGATTAAGAGTAGGGTAGTGTGTGGAATAAGCTTGTATTCAAGCACTAGTTTGTAGTAAGTTTTTTTTTTTTCAGCAGCGTGTGTTCAGGATTTGGACAAGTTACAAAGATTTGACAACAGTATAAGACTCCATAAGCCCAATAGTGGCACTAGAAGACAGGTTTTAGTTTCAATCTAGTTTGTAATTGTGGTTTGTATTCAGTTGAGCAAGTTTGTTATTTGAACATGTTGAGTAGTTGCAGAGATGAGCTACAGTAGTGGACTAAGGCACAATGGTCTGCTTGTTCTTGGTGCCTCGCACGGAGGGCACCATCCCTAGGAGGATCTGGTGTTAGTATCTAAATACTGACAATCAAATTTTCGCCTTATTGCAAGAGTGAGGTCATTCTTGTAGCACCGAAAAATATTGTTCCTACAAACACCATCTAAATTGACTACGAAGATCGAACACTTAGGATGTAGGTCAAAGTTCTATTGTGTTAAGCCTACCAATCAGTTCTTATCATACAATGAAAGAGGTATTTCATCTATATCATATGCCAGCTCATGAAGCATCATCGACACATAAGGTATGAAAGGCAAGGAATTTAGTTTTGTTTTTCCTTTAACTAAAATTTTCATCGTTATGCTTGAATACCATCAACCGTTATATGATTAAAGGTGTTGCTATATTGGGTATGAATAACGNTTTTCAGCCTTCTTATCCAGCTTACTCCTGTTTTCCTTTGGAACATGAACATATGCATCGCAACCAAATACCTTAAGATGTGTGAGAGAAGGTTCCTTACCAGTCCATACCTCTTATGGAGTCTTGTCACCCAAATCTGATGAGGGTGATCTGTTGACCATATAACATGCAGTACCCACTGCCTTTGCCCAAAAATCTTTCCCTAACCCGACACCACTGAGCATCCACCTTGCTTTTTCCATCACCATCCTGTTCATCCTTTCTGCAACTCCATTCTACTAAGGTGTATATGGATTAGTATTATGCCTTGCTATACCACACTTCTTACATAATTCTTCAAATTCATTCCCGCAGAACTCTCCCAAAGAATATAACACATACCCAAAAATTGGGAAGTACCAGCTGAACACTTGCTATATTTCCATGATTTTATTCATCGACTTCAGATCGTTCATGAGGATATTCAGATCAAGATTTTCAGATACTCTTTGGAGGGAATCACCCGTGACTGGTGCTGATCTCTTCAAGTCACCAATATCATCTCTTTGACATCTTTTCATGATGCTTTCAATTTTTTTTGTAAAGAGTATTTTTCTACTGAACATCGTTATGAAATATGTTGTGATGAGTTTTCTTTGCTTTGTAAAGACTCTGCTAGCTACAAAAAGTATACTTATGATGAAGAAGCTGTTGTAGAAGAAAGTACTTGCCATGAGGTTCAAGAGGTTTTGAATGATCTTCATTGTGATACTAATATCGTAGATACATTTGACATTATATCAGATGTATCTACTATTTTAAATGTTCATGAAGATCAATATGTTTCTTTTGGGTATTCTGATGTCAAAGAGAAAATGTATACATTAGTAGAAGATAATTTCAAATATGAGTCACATGGATATAGTCAAGGAGATCAAGAATAATTGCATGAGAAGTTGTTAATTCCTTCTTCTTTACCAATTGTCGAGCAAATCAACAAGTTTATATTGCAAGAATGTATGGATGCCCCTGTTTGTTATGGAACAAATGTTGATCATGATTTTTTCCAAGAAGATCAAGGAAATCATGGTCTCACCAACAGAGCAAGAACTACAAATGGACAGTTTGGTTTTTTACATCAGCTGCATTTTCATGACCCAGTGACCATTTACATGGAGTTATGGTTTTCAAAATATTTCAACCTTGCATCGTTTGGAATCAAAATGGATTGTGGTTGTAAGTATATGCTGCAAAACAAATTTTTACTGCTAATGTTATATTCTTCTTTTACCTTCATCTATATACAAAAATCTCTTTTAGTCAGTTGGATGCTATCATGGCTTCATTGGAAGTATGATTACACATGATCAATTGAGTTTTACTGATTAAGAGTAGGGTAGTGTGTGGAATAAGCTTGTATTCAAGCACTAGTTTGTAGTAAGTTTTTTTTTTTTCAGCAGCGTGTGTTCAGGATTTGGACAAGTTACAAAGATTTGACAACAGTATAAGACTCCATAAGCCCAATAGTGGCACTAGAAGACAGGTTTTAGTTTCAATCTAGTTTGTAATTGTGGTTTGTATTCAGTTGAGCAAGTTTGTTATTTGAACATGTTGAGTAGTTGCAGAGATGAGCTACAGTAGTGGACTAAGGCACAATGGTCTGCTTGTTCTTGGTGCCTCGCACGGAGGGCACCATCCCTAGGAGGATCTGGTGTTAGTATCTAAATACTGACAATCAAATTTTCGCCTTATTGCAAGAGTGAGGTCATTCTTGTAGCACCGAAAAATATTGTTCCTACAAACACCATCTAAATTGACTACGAAGATCGAACACTTAGGATGTAGGTCAAAGTTCTATTGTGTTAAGCCTACCAATCAGTTCTTATCATACAATGAAAGAGGTATTTCATCTATATCATATGCCAGCTCATGAAGCATCATCGACACATAAGGTATGAAAGGCAAGGAATTTAGTTTTGTTTTTCCTTTAACTAAAATTTTCATCGTTATGCTTGAATACCATCAACCGTTATATGATTAAAGGTGTTGCTATATTGGGTATGAATAACGTTTTTTTGGGGAATTTAGTTTATTTTATTAAAAAATAAAACTATATTGGGCATAATATGCAACCAAAACTCTTAGATCTCATTCGAGCACATTCACAAGGAATAGCTCGAGTCTCGAAGGTAGTATATAAGCACCAAAGCACCATATTCAACATTAATATGCCAACACATATTCACTAATTTAGGGGCAACAAAAGGTTGTAGGTTTCATCATCATGCCACATTATTAAGTTATCAATGTTCCACCATAAGCAATAGTCAAAGTAGTGCACAAGCCCAGTCGAGTCACTCAACACAAGGATTGACATCACCTACATGTGACATCACCATCTCACAAGTGGCAAGGAGTAACCCACAAGACAAAGCTGTGCACCATGTGTCGAAAAACACCATTGGCACTAGGATATATGAAGAAATCAAATCGCTCCACTCGTTACATGTGGGATATGTCTCGCAGATGAGATTCTTCTCAGAGCCTTGAATTTCTAGTTGCTATTTTTTACTTCATGCCTCACAATACCTATAAATATTGCATTACGATCATAAAGACGAAGAGTGTTGCTCTTATTCTGTGTTTAAACATTGATATTGTCTCTCTAGACGTTATCAAATTTTTTCTTGTGCTCGGATGCAATGCTGGATTGATTTATTCTCATGACAATGATGTATTACCTAATGGTGAGGAAGGATGAACTTGTTAATGAAAACACCATCAAACCTAGAATCTATGGTTACACAAGCTACAGAGTCCTAAGGGAGAAGGGACGACTTGAAATTTTATGTTTAATAATCAAAAGATAGATGCTGGAGCAGTTCTAAAGGAGGTGGAATAGCGATGGATATGTTTAATGTTCTTTTGGCACAAAAGAGACATCGTACAAGGTTATTCTACTCTGACAACCATTCATAAATCAAGGGAATGAGAAGACCAACCCATTATCATGTATTGGGGCATGGAAATCATTTTCTATATAATGAGATGCAACAATTTATCAACAATATATGTTACACATTTTCTAGATGCACAAATCCAGTCTCTTTTGTGCCTCTTGCATACTATACTCATCTTGCAACATATCGAGCTCATCTACATTTGGATAATTCTGGAGCATTTCCGAGACATCTTCTAACATATCGTCTAGTGCTTCTAAAATTTCTTCTAATAGAAGTGGGCACTCCATACTTTGTCCTTCAATAGAACCTCTACCCCTTCAGAAGCTCAATGAAAATGTCAAGAAATCAATGTTTTACAGTTGAAAGAAGACTGAGTTTCTTATGAACAAACTTGAATAGATTAAACAAGGGGATATAAGTCTCTCTTAATTTCAACAAATTCAGGTAGATCCAAAAATCTCTCCATAAAATTAGCAGTCAACAATGGATCAGATCCATATTCAAAGATACTCCACTGATTTTAAGGAAACAAATTCAACAATTTTGGTAAAGGAAGAATAGTAGTATATCCTCAAAATTTGAATTTGAAGATCGCTTGCAATGTATGAGACAAAGTATTTTAAGGATGAAAATTGGCAATCAAGAATCAAATCCAACATTTATAGAAACACTTGGTAACAAGGGATCACTTCAATATTCATCTCCATATTTCAAGATAAGTTTATCAGGTGACAAAGCATCTTCAAGAATCAACTATTCCAGATTATCTACAACAAATAAAAGCTTTTAGATTTTTCAAATAGGATTAGTTCTTATAAGTTTGTTACATTTTGTTAATGTATTTTTTTATATAGATTGTATCATTTTGCACACAAGGGGAGGGCCGAGAGGTTTCAAAGGGGTTCCAGTTGCAGTGGTGGTACCGAGAGACTCTGTTTTCTGATTGTACAGTCTTGGACTTGTTTCATTCTTCACTCAATACAAAGGCCTATCTGATAGTCAGATCATCTATTCTTGTCTCTTATTCCTCATTTTCTTACTTTAAAGACATATTATCTTTGTAAAACATTGAATATATCTTGTTTTGCTGGTAAGACAATGAATATTTTACTGACTGCCCACTCATTACAAGAGTTGTTTTTAAAGTACATTATTCTCTATTTTTGAATGATATTTAGGACCATGGATCTTCCTATGTAAATAAACATATTGGGAACTTGCATATTTATTTCATCTTATATTTTTATCTAGCTCATTATATTGACTACCATTGACTAAGTAAGTGTGATAATAAATTTACTTGGTAATCAGAGACTGATGCTTCCCTTTTTGCATCCACTGTTGGGTCCCCCAACCCTTTCAAAACTAAAAACAAATATTTATTTATAAAAACCATTGCAATAACTTGATGATTCCCTAGATTTCCCTATCACAGTCAAGTGCAACTTTAGGGACTAACAATACCCTTTATTTTTAAGTCCTTTTTTAGGCGGACCCAACCCTTCCTGGAACGCCCTTATTTGAGACCTATCTGATTGGATTCCTCTCTTTGTCTTGATCACCAAGCTGCCTATAAATTTTACGCCCATATTTATGTACCAACACCTCCTCTCCTACTTAAGCCTCCACCATGCTTACCACCCTCTCTCAGTCCCAAAAATCCTTGGAGGACAAGGTGTCCAACCTAGAAAAAAAAATGGCCTCCCTGAACACCACCTTACAAACTGTCCTTGACAAGAAATTCCATGCTCTGGAGGAACTCATTAAGAGAAAGAATGTTGATCCCAATCCCAAGGATCCTTAGTCTTCCCATTATGAGTATACTCACTCGTCCGACTCCCCTTGGGGTTCTCCACCCTATTGGAATAAGGTGCCCAAAGTTGACATGCATAAATTTGATGGTTCCAACCCTGTTAGATGGGTTTCTCAAATGGAACAATACTTCTCCCTTCATGATATTCAGGATGATAAGACCAAACTCCATGTAGGGGTTTTGTACTTAGATCAAGAACACTGGAAGTGGTGGTAGTGACATAAGAAATGCTATTTAGGACTACCCACTTGGAACATGTTCACTAAATCAGTTTGTGCCCATTTTGATAGGGAATCACATTTTTTGGGCAAGCTCACTAAGCTACACCAAAATGGATCCGTCAAAGACTTCATCAAAAAATTTGAACAGTTGGCCATCCGAACTGAGACCTTATTTGATGACTTTTACCTTGAATGTTTTCTCAGTGGCTTAAAGGAAGCCATCAAGGCTCATGTGAGCATGCATAATCCTACTACCTGGTTGAAGGCATGCCAATTGGCACTGGATGCAGAGACCATCCTTCAAGCTCCAACCCTAAAGGATACATTCCCCAACCGTCCTTGCCTCGAGGCTATCCCATCTCTGACACAAATATTGAAGGTCCAAAAGGTATCTCCCGCATAAATGTTGGAGCATCACAAGCAATGACTTTGCTATTACTGTAATGAAAAGTATTCACTAGCACATAAATGCAGGGAACACAAGTTCTTCCATATTGATGCATCAACTTCCTATTCCTATGAAGACATACCATCAGATGAGGCTCTTGAATCAGAGGATGATCAACCAAGTGTTCATGTTGAAGATTTTGTTTCCTCCCCGATGGCACTAGAGGAACCTGTCATATCTCTTCATGCCCTCTTGGGTATTTCTGCCCCACATACATTGAAGATAAAAGGATACATAAAACATAGGCCAATTTTGGTGTTGATTGATAGTGGTAGCACCCATAATTTTATCCATCATAGGCTTGCTAAGGAGACCCATCGCTTTGTCCCCTCTGGTACAATGAAGTGTGGGGGCCGTTGTGAGAATGCCAAACTCCAAATGGGTGATTATCATCTAAAAACCCACATGTTCTCTATTTCCATGGGGGGTTGTGATATAGTTTTGGGTGTGGAATGGATTCTCACTCTCTCACAATGGATTATCAGGAGTTATATATGAGCGTCACCCAAGAGCCTCACACCTATACCCTCTAAGGTCTCCAAGCGGGCTCTCCTCAAATCATCAGTTCTCACATGATGGAAAAATTGTTGAAGAAAGACCACCATGGTGTGATTTCTCAATTACATGCCATCCAAGTCACCAATCAAGCCTCTCTGATAGTCCCTCCTAGCCTACAACTAATCTTGGACAAGTACCCCAATGTCTTTGAAGTTCCATTGGACTTATGTCCTTCCATGGGTGAGCATGATCATAACATCCTTCTCCTGCTGGGCAGTCAACCCCCCAATGTATGCCCCTACATATATCCATTGAAAAATGAAATTGAAAAATGGTACAAGAATTACTAGAGGCGGGGGTAATTCGCTCTAGTACCAGCCCCTATTCTTCTCCCGTGGTCATGGTATTAAATAAAGAAGGTACTTTGCACATGTGTCCTGATTTTTGTGCCTTGAATAAACCAACCATAAAAGATAAGTTTCCCAATCCTATCATTTATGATCTATTGGATGAACTCCAAGGTGCCCGTGTCTTCACCAAATTAGACCTACGCTTTGGTTATCACCAGATTCAAATGAAGGAGGAAAATATTCCAAAGATTTCTTTCATAACTCATGAAGGACATTATGAATTCTTGGTCATTCCTTTTGGCCTTTGCAATGCCCCATCCACCTTTCAAAGTCTCATGACTAAAATTTTGAAACTTTACCTTCCACAGTTTGTCTGGTTTTCTTTGATGACATTCTCATCTACAACCGCACTTGGGATATCCACCTTCTTCATGTGGACAAATTCCTTCATTTGCTGCAACACAACCAATTGTTCATCAAAAAGACCAAATGTTCCTTTGGAGCCAACGAAGTGGAATACTTGGGTGTAATGTCCCTTTTCGAGTAGGAGCTCAAGAGGGGAAGGATTAGTAGCTTAAATATCCCCTTTTAAACTATAGCCAGGAAGAAACAGGGGAAAAGGGTCATTTGATGTCATTTCATTAGAGAATGTTATATTTCAAAAGTGACATTAATTGAAAAGTGGGAAAAAGACAAATATAGAGGTTGCTTAAATGAAAGAGGGTAAATATAGAGGTCAACAAATAATTAGGGTTTGAAAGAGTATATGAGAGAGAAAAATGACCTAATTGATAATTATGACGTATTATGATTTGAGAATTGATCTCAGAGGAGAAAAGACAGAGGTTCAGGCAAATCAATGGAGGATTTTGGATTCCAGGAGGAGGACACCGATTGATTGGATTCAGTGTTGAGAGACACACCCTATCCAATTGGGAAAGTCATACAAGTTTTTCATTACTTCATCATAGTTTCAACAACAATTTTAGTAGCAGTTTCAATGTGGATTCTAGAGGAGGGAATCCGTCACAGAGTAGGTCGCTTCACCTCAAGAGTCCTAGTGAATCTTATCCCTTCAAACCCAGTTGTGATCAGGGTAAGGTTCTTCCATTAAACCATCCAAAGAAGGTTTCTAAGAATCCTAGCCATCGAGGTGTCATATTTAGGCAGTGGGGGTTTGCAGTGGGTTTACCAACAATAGAGATAGTACAATTTATTAGATCTACTCATCTAGGGAGACATTAAGCCAAATTCCTTCCGCCCATTGGAGGAAGAGGTAGGGAAACTCTATTAAGGCAATTTATAATAGATTTTGATGGTGGAATCATCCAGGGTGACTTGTCCAACCATTTCTGGTAGTTGCCGCGTAACTTTGTGGGTGGAAATAATGGAAAGAAGTTCGCTAGCCTTGGGGACTTTTCATATCAACAAATACATCCAACCCAATTGATATTGGAGCAAGACACATCCACTGAGCCAATTTCCATTAGTTTTAGATGGTGGAATCCAACAGATCCACCTTGCATGCGACAGTTCCTCATGCATGCAATAGTTTTCCACACACATGTCATCTTTCAGGCCTTGCATGAAACTGATCTATCATCGCACATAGTTTATGGTACTTTTCTAGTTTATATCTTTGCATTTCTAGCATAGATCCATTCATTATCTGATCTATCTGAAACTATTTGATTATTATTTACATGCATGTAGTTGTGAGTGAATTTTGTGCATGCATGAGATTGTTTGTAATTGATTACTTAATCCAAATATCTAAACACGCCATTATACTCAAACAAACAAACATGAAAGCTTCGCATGAAGCTCAAAACTATTGAAACTCAATCAGAAACCCTTAACCGCATCCATAATACCAAAGAGTATCAGTTTCGACAACATATAGTTAGCAATTGAGGTTAATATCTAGATCTACGTATCTAGGGATATTATAATGGTATTAGAGCTTTCATCCTCCCAACCTATGACTAAATTTTCGATGATTTTAACAGAGAACCCAGAGGGCCATAAGAACATAGTTGAATCACTCATAGTAAATGCAAGGAACAAAGAGGACCCATATCGGATTACCCCCACTTTCCTCACAGTTCAGAGGAAGAGGAAGAGGCACATCGGGAAGCATAAGGAAGGGTATAATTTTAGACAGAGAGTATGATGGGAGACATATATGAAAGGCTAGAAGGTAGTGGCAAAGAACCCATGGAACCAAAAGTAGCCTTCATGTAGGTTCTTAACAATAGGGTGATTAGTCAGCAGGCCATGACTCAGTCTCGGGTGCAAATGACATACGTGTTGGATATAGGGAACATTCCAACAACACATGTCCCCCATGGAACACAAGGGAATTCAGGAGTAGGTAGTAGATGTTGGTAAATGTTTGACAGGTAGCATATGCTTGTCATTGATGGCAAGGACAACAGCGAAGATGACATGAGTACAAGAAGACGTATCAGAAGTATTTTAGGAAGACGCTGCAGAGCAAGCTCGATAAGTTCAGAAGAGATAGTACATAGGATTGTTGGCAGGTTTAATAGGCAAAGTGAGCTTGTCATTGATGGAAGGATCAGAGTGTGCATTGATGGAAAGAACAACGATGGAAAAGATCAACACGATCAGCAACGCAGTGATAATGGAAGAGGAGGAGCATCAGTGATTGTTGGACCCCATTCCAAATCCCCGATGATCGTCAGATATGAATTCAAACAAGAAGAATGCACATAAGAGGAGGACAGATCTTAGGCGTCAAATCTAAGCGTAAGATCTGACCATCGTTGGATCAGGGAGAACCTACACATTCATTAAAGAGCAAGAAGAGGCGAAATGCGAAATGCTGAAATATGTTGGTTTGACTCCATTTTGGGGTTTCATAGATTGGGACTTGAAGGCTTGAGACCCTTCATCATAAGAAGGAGAAGTCACTAAGTGGCGAAATCGCGAAGTGTCGAAATCTCGAAATGCAAAATGATCCTAGCCATTGGATCAAAGTGTGATCTAGGCCATCAGATCCAGGAGGTGAATATGGCAGACCACGTCAGAAAGGATAGGTGGAAGGCTATGACATGTGGCACGATTAGACAACGACAAGTGTCAAGCTGGTTCAACATTTCAGGCACGTGTAGGTCACGAATCAGAGTGACATGTGGCAGCTATTCGACATGTGTCAATCCACGTGTGACGTCAACAGGTTTACATCACTTCGGGGTTTCGCGAATCGCGACCTGGAGAGTCAAGAAACAATACCAAAGGAATTGCGAGATGCGAATTCATGATGAGATCTGGACCATCAATACACCAAGACTCTGGACCGTTGATCTAAGCTCCATCTCAGAGTCTCGCCTATCGCGATTTGGAGTGACGAGAACATCCATCTAAGGAATTGCGAGATGCGAATTCATGATAAGATCTGGACCGTCAATACACAAAGATTCTGGACCATTGATCTAAGCTCCATCTTAGAGTCTCGTCGATCGCGACTGGGAGTGTCAAGACACTTGGTCACATGAATTCTGAATTGTCGAATTGCCAAAATGAATGCAAGATCCCATGGAGCCAATGCAACAGTGCAGGTG
>JZKD02S2075696.1:121389-134883 GCA_000966675.3 Picea glauca
TGAAAATTCCAAGGTGTATCAGATGTAGCAGCGAAACCCCAAGACCTTGAGCTCTGATACCATATGTTAAGAACCAAATATCAATATAGCATAGAAAAACCTCAGAATAAGTACTGTTACACATTATTTTCTTCATCCCTATGATCGTTAATGATGTAAACCTATCTGTTGCCTTCAGAAGGGTCAGTGGCCTGAGTTCCTAAAGAGAGAAGGGAGAAGAACTTTTCCTGAGAAAAAAAGTTGCATTTTCCTATGTAAAAACCTTATAAAAAAGGATGTTCGCAGGTTTCTATATAGGTAGGGTGCGAGAATGACCCATTCTCTCAGGTTTCACTATAGCCAGGGTGCGAGGTGTTCGCAGGTTGCTCTATAGCTAGGGTGCGAGAATGCCAGCACGTGGGAAAAATGAGCGTTTTCTCGAATCTTCTAGAAGGAGAAACTTCTATGGTGAGGTGGCATCCAAATGGTTTGGATCTTACTCACTTTCATGATTTAGTGGGATCATCCTAACCTCCTCACCTTATTCTCTTCAACTTATAAAAGGAGAGGAATTCTCATGGAGAAAGTTAGCTTGAGCTTTGGTTAACTTGGGTTAGCTTTGTTGATTCTTGAGCTTGTTAGCTTTGTCTTGGCTAGAGTGGCTTTGAGATTTGCTTTGTCAAGATAGATTGTGAGTAGCTATCAGATCTATGGTTTCAGAATCCTTGGAGCAAGAATTGTGTGGGGAACGAAGGACAGTTGGAAGGGATCTTAAGACATCAAGGCAACGGTTGTAATCTCTCTTTCACATTTAATATGATACAGTAATATGATTCTTTACCATAAATCTGATGTCACTTTATTACATAACTCCTTGATCATATGTATAGATTAGCTATTGAATATATTGATTTGTCTTCACTTCGATTGGTTTCTACTGTTGTGATCTGAACGACACAAGAGCATTGGAGCGAAGCTTGGAACAACAAAGACCCAAGGAAGTGTTCATAAGGTATGTCCATGATCATTGCCTCCTAGTTCATTCAATAGTATAAATCTAGGGAAAGAGTATTATTCTGTCCTATTTTGTTCTAGATCCAGGTGGATCTAGGGAGACCGGTTTGTGTCTGCACTTACGGATTAATCCTGAAACAAGTACTCAATGCCTTGAAAAAGAGATAAATTCATATAATAAGCCTCTTTGAGGGGGAAACCTCCTTATGCCCACATAAATGTACAATTCCAAGATGATTCCAAATGAAAATGTCTCCTTAGTATATATAGAAGACTAGGAGGTATAATTACAACTAATGGAATAAAGCCGACATAAATAAAATAACATTACTAATGTAATATTCCCCAATTAAGGGGTAATGATCCAATATTAGGGCTTAACATACAGGTACAAAGTCATAGATGACATCATCTTCTATAAAGACCAAGTCTACCTGGTGCCCGGATCGAGTCTCAAAAAGAATATTTTGGAAACAATACACGAATATCCATTAGTAGGGCATCAAGGGTTCTTCAAAACTTATAGGCAGGTCAGGGAGAGATTCTCTTGAAAGGGCCTCAAGCAGGATGTGATGAGACATATTAGTGAGCGTGTGACTTGTTAGTAGAACAAGTCAGAGTAAACACTTCCGGTAGGGTTACTTCAACCACTTCCCATTCCAGAGTAGAAATGGGAAAGTATATCCATGGAATTCATTACAAGCCTACCCAAGGCTTAGGGTAAGGAATGTATTTATGTAGTGGTCAACAGATTGAACAAGTTTGCACATTTCTTCATGATTCCTACCGAATACAATGCAGTACAGGTGGCCGAGCTATTATTTAGAGCGATTTTCAAACTTCGTAGGTTGCCATAGAGTATAGTCAATGACATAGACAATCGGTTCATCAACATAGTTTGGCATGAGGTATTCAGATTGGTGGGGAAAGAGTTGACACCCAACATCATTTACCATCCCTAAACGGATGGGCAGACGAAGATAGTCAACAAGTGGGTAGAGGGGTATTTGAGGAACTATGTGAGTGGACATTAGAGAGTGTGGCTAAGGTGGTTACATCTTGGAGGGAACTATTACATCACTACCTTCCACGTGTCCATAGGTATGACCCCATTCAAAGAATTATGTGGGTATGGTGCTCCCACTTTGATTGACCATTTTTTGGAGACAACTGAGCTCCCAAGGCCAAGGATTGGATATTAGAGATTCAGGAGATTCTCAATGTACTAAAGGAGAATCCACATATGAAACACAATCGACAAAATTTGCATGCAGAAAGACACATGATAGAGCGTAGCTTTGAGGTTGGGGATATAGTATTCATGAGGCTAAAACCATATAGGAAGTCATGTTTGAATAAGAGCAAGGCATAGAAGCTCAAGCCCAGGTTCTATGGACCATACATGGTCATACATAGGGTAGGCAAAGTGGCCTACGAGCTAGAGATACCCGAGGGGAGCCAGATTCACAATGTGTTCCACGTTAAGAAAGCAGTGGGAAAATTCATCAACACTTCAGAGGAGCTTCAACCTTTGGATGAGGAGGGGTAGTTGGAGTTATTTCCTAAGGAGATATTGGAGTTCAAAGAGAGGATATTGAGGAGTAGGGTCACCAAGGAGTGTTTGGTCAAATGGAGAGGACTTCCGGTAGAGGATGCTACTTGGGAGAGTGAGTAGATTTTGCAACACCCCTGATTAATGTTACTTGAGGACAAGAAATATTGGGAAGGGAGGACTATAATGCCCCTTTTCGAGTAAGAGATCCATAGAGGAAGTCTTAGTATTCTAAACATCCCCTTTTAGACTATATCTAGGAAGAAACATGGGAAAAGGGTCATTTGATGTCATTTCACTAGGGAATGTTATATTTCGAAAGTGACATTAAGTGAAAAGTGGGAAAAAGCCAAATATAGAGGTCACTTAAGTGAAAGAGGCTAAATATAGAGTTCAACAAAGAATTAGGGTTTGAGAGAGTATATGAGGGAGAAAAGCGACCTAATTGATCATTATGACGTATTATGATTTGAGAATTGATCTAAGAGGAGAAAACACATAGGTTCAGGCGAATAAGTGGAGGATTGTGGATTCCAGGAGGAAGACACAGATTTATTAGATTCGGTGTTGAGAGACACACTTTAGATAATTGGGAAATCCATACATGTTTTCCATTTCTTCATCAAATTTTCAGTAGCAATTTCAACAATAGATTCATCGTGGATTCCAAAGGAGGGAATCCGTCACAAAGTAGGTCGCTTCACCTGAAGAAGCCTAGTGAATAATATCCCTTCAAACCCAGTTGATATCATGGAAAGGCGCTTCCATTAAACCATCTAGAGTAGGTTTCTGAGCATCCTAGCCACCAGGGCGTCATATTCAGGTAGTGGGGCATTGCAGTGGGTTTACCGATAGCAACAATAGTACAGTTTATCAAATCTACTCATCCAAGGAGACATTGATCCATAATCCTTTAGACCCATTAGAGGAGGAGGCTGGGTGCCTCTATTGAGACATATTACAACAAATTCTGATAGTGGAATAATCCATGGTGACTTATCCAACCATTTTTCGACAGTTGCAGTGTAACTTTGCGGGTGAAAATAAGGGAAAGAAGGTCACCAACCTTGGGGACTTAGCAGATCAACAGATCCATCCGAACTAGTTGATCTTGGAGAAAGGCGCATCTAGTGAGCCAGTTTCCATCAGTTGTCGACGGTGGATTCCAATAGATCCACCTTGCATGCAGTCGTTCCTCATGCATGCAACATTTTTCCACATGCATGTCATCTAACCCACTTGCATGTAATATTTCAGGCCTTGCATGGAAATGATATATCATCACATGTAGTTTCTGATACTTTTTTAGTTTATATCTTTGTATTTCTAGCATATATCCATTCATTATCTGATCTATCTGAAACTATTTGATTATTATTTACATACATGTAGTTGCGAGTGAATTTTGTACATGCATGTGATTTTTTGTAATTGACTACTTAATCCAAATATCTAAACATGTCATTATACTCAAACAAACAAGAATGCAAGATTTGCATGAATCTCAGAACTATTGAAACTCTATCAGAAACCCTTAACCACATCCATAATCCCAAAGAGTATCAATTTCAATAACAAATAGTCAACAATTGAGGTTAATATCTAGATCTGCAGATCTATGGATATTACATAGGGACACATTGTGGGTTGAGAAGGGGTAAAAGTGGACCCCAAAAAGATACAAGATATGCAGGAGTGGCCATGACCCATGAATTTAAATCTCTTAAGGGGTTTTCTCGGTCTCACAGGATATTACAGTAAATTTTTCCACCATTATGAAAAAATTGCTAAGACCTTAACCAACCTTGTTAAGAAGAATGCATTTCATTGGACACCTTCTGCTAAGCAAGCCTTCATCGAGTTAAAGAGTGCCATGTGCACTTCTCCTATCCTAGCCACTCCTAACTTCAACAAAACCTTTGTGGTGGAATCAAATGCATCTGGCACTGGTCTAGGTGCAGTTCTCACACAAGATGGTCAACCTATGGCATTTACTAGCAAAGTGTTGAGTGGCCGCAATCTGGGAAGATCTACATATGAAAAAGAAATGATGGCCATTCTCCATACGGTGCACACATGGCGACCATCTCTTTTGGGGTGTCGTTTTCAGATAAAAATAGATCACCATAGTCTGAAGTATTTTTTGGAGCAATGGTTATCCTCCCTAGAACAAAACAAGTGGCTGACCAAAATATTGGGTTGTCATTATGAAATCATATATAAAAAGGGAAAATAAAATATAGTAGCAGATACATTGTCTAGACAACTTGAGTAGGACAGTTCCCTCTTTTCCTTATCCTTACTAGTCCCTGATTGGATTGAATAAGTATGCCAAGAGTGGCTAAATCACCTGACTCTTTCCCAGTTAATTCAACGCCTTCAGAAGGACCCTAATCCTCCCATCGACTAAACTTGGTAGGAAAATATTCTCAGATATAAGGATCTCTTGGTTCTATCACCATCATCAACACTCAAGCCATGGTGCTTAAATGAGTTGCACTTATCAACTATTGCGGGTCATTCAGGATTCCAAAATACCTATGCTCATGCATATCATTCTTTTTTCTTGGGCAGGCATGAAGAAGGATATCCTTCACTTTGTCACCAAATGTGAAGTGTGCCAACGTAATAAAGGTGAAAATATCAAGTCTCCAAGAGATCTATAACCCCTACCCATTCCATCTTATATGTGGACATGCATCTCCATGGACTTTATAGTGGGCCTTCTTAAATCTGGGAAAAATTCCGTTGTCATGGTGGTAGTTGATCACCTCTACAAGTATGTTCATTTTTGTGCCTTACCCCACCCTTTCACACTAACACTAGTAGCACATGTTTTCCTTCATCATATTTTCAAGTTACATGGCATACCACCTCTATTGTATCTGATCGTGACCCAACTTTTACCAACACATTTTTTCAAGAGCTATTTAAATTGCAAGGCACCATACTGAACATGAGCACAACCTATCACCCCCAGTCATACGATCATATGGAAGTAGTCAACAAATGTTTGGAAACCTACTTGAGGTGTTTTTATTCAGACAAACAACACCAGTGGGTGCAATGGCTCCCCTTGGCCAAATGGTGGTACAATACTTCCTATTATACAACCACTAAAATGACCCCATATGAAGCAGTGTATGGCCAACGCCCACATACAGTCACTACATATCTTCCAGGAACATCAAAGCTCCAATATATTGATACAATGCTGCAAGGTCTAACATCCACCCTAGAGGCTCTAGAGGATAACCTCCACATGGCCCAAAATCACATGAAGCAACATGCGAACCAACATCGTTCAAAAAGGGTTTTTCAGAAAGGTGATCGGGTGTTTCTAAGGCTCCAACCTTTCAAACAAACATCTCTCAAAGCCCAGGGACATCACAATCTAGCACCCAAGTTTTATGGGCCCTGCCAGATCATCAAGCGTATTGGTTTACTGTCCTACAAATTGGCTCCTCCAGCTACTTCCAAAATCCATCCGGTTTTCAATGTTTCCTGTCTAAAGAAAGTTGTCGGAAAGAATTGCAGGGTCCAAACCATCCTTCCATAATTAGATGAAGAAGGATCCCTTTATCTCCAACCAAAATCCATCCTCAATTCTCAGGAACGTCAGTTGCGTGGAAAAACTATCAAGGAAGTGCTGATCAAGTGGAAGGACACCTCATTAGAGGATGTGACTTGGGAACCAACGACCATACTCCAATAATTTCCGCACCTTCATCCTTGAGTAAAAGGATGTTTTTGAAGGGGGAGGGCATGTTAGGATCTGATCCTAACCCCTATTTGTGGGTCATTAATTAGTATGATATGCTTTATATGTAATAAAGGATGAAATTAGTTAATAAGACCTAAAAAATAAAGGAGAATAAGTCAATGTAAGAAGACCAATAGAAGCTTCTGCTTCTAGAAATATCTTCCTATAGAAGTTTCCTTAGAAGGTATAATTAGTATAAATAAGAGTAGGAGGTATTGGATACTTTTTCTTGGAGATTATTGTAATAGATCTTTGCTTTGCTAGAGGTTTCCCCCTCAAAGGGGCAAATGAACATTGCTATCTGTAATAAAGGTGCTCTTTCTGTTGTTATTATGGTATTGTTCTAGCTAAAATCTCATTGTTCCATTACTGCTTGCTAAATATTTATGTTCCAAATATTATTATTCATATCATATATTTTAGGAAGCATTAGGAATACTAAGAAATTTTACATGACTTCCTATCTAATTTATGTTATAGTTTATTGCCTTATTTTTTAGGACTTACCTAGAGCAAAGAATGTATACTTCAAGAAGGATTCAATTTCATTATGGTATCCACTATTATGGAGGAACACGGCCCCATACAATATATATGAAGTGAAAAATTCCTTCATGTCCTCTTTTAAGAAGATTATTCACAGTCTCGCCACGTCCAAGCTATCATTAGAAGCTGCATCCTTTCCACCAGAGAAAGCAGTTTTTGAAACCATGGAAGATTCCAGTTTCATTAGAATTTATGGATTTCAGGGGAAACCCTTTATGCTGCCATTTTATGTTTATGATAGAATTTTCTTTGTTGAAGTATGAAAACAATACACATATTGGGTGCATTTCTTCAAAGAAAAAAGAAAAAAAAAAACAATTCATCCCATTGCCATGGAAAGTTGGAGAAATTTCTGTAAAGAACATTTCTCATTTGGATGAATACACTACTCAATTTGACTAGTTCAATTTAAAAGAAGTTTAGGCAATTCATGGTTTTGACCGTAAGGAATTTTTTTCAGCACACATGTTTGCAATTGGATACGGGTAATCATTTAGTAAGTCTATGCAATTAGAAAAAGAAGGGGGGATAATCAAAATCCTCCTGAAGCATCTCTTGGAACCACCCTAGATAATATTGAGGCATTGGCCAACACCAATGAATACTGTAATAAACGAGGCTAAGAAGCAAAAAGCAAGAACCAAGGCTTACCAAATGTGACACAAAAGAGTACCTCAACAAAAACAAAACCCCGAAATAATAGTCAATAATAGAGAAGGTCTTCCACCGAAAATTTAGATGATGGTGGAGATAAAGACCCTAACAAAAAGACATTTGAAAAATCATACACTGTTCATGTATCTCTAAAAAGAAAAAGAGAAGTCCATAAAGAGGGACAATAATCACCTGAAGCTGAAACAAGTCCCAAAGACATGGAGGTTGACAATACAATAGAGGAGCTCAACTAGACCAAATAGAGGATGATCGAGAGTAGGGATATAGTTGAAGAATTGGATTCCCAAGAGCTAAAGGTATTTGAGGAGGAATATGTCACATTGCACCACATGACCTATAATAAGATTAAAAAACGTTGTCAATTTAAAAAGTAAATTTGAGAAATAAAAGGGTTTAAGAAAAATGGAAAGTAGAGAATTATTTTCAAGGGTTAAACCCCTAAAAAATCATGGAATTTCATGAAGCAACTGGTGAAGCCTTAAATTATTCCATCGACAAGATAGAGAAGGATAATTTGATCTTAAAGGAAAAAGTAAAATAATTGAAAAAATCTTTGCTTCCAAGCCCTTTGTTTGTCGAACCCATTACTAATATTCATCCATTGTGCAATCTCAAGGATGTTCTGAAAACAAGCTTTGTTGGGCTCCATGTTTGTCATATTTTTCGCCATATAAATACATTCATCATTATACCTTTTTCTCGTATTTCACCAATAATGTATGTGAAAATGCACCATAAACCTCCAATATCCATTGTCATTCACGATGTGGTTAATACACAGTTTTTTCCATATTTTTAGTGATTAAAATATGATTATATCATGTTTTACTAATGACGGTTGATAAAGTGTGATTTGCATGATCAACATTCCCATACCATTACTGTGGTTCAACATTCTGCACCAGTATAGCTATTCCCATACATGATATTATAACTTGTAATATTGGCACATTTCTAGAAGGAAATCAAGAACATGGGTGTTGTCCAAAACGACGTTGGCATGCTGACACATATGTCAGAATTCACCCAGCTCACATGTGTGGACCTCTAGCTCAGGGGGAATGATTATGCAAAAATTAACAAAAATCTCAAACTGCCAAATTGCACCTCGGGAAAATTGAGTATGACACGATCATTTTTTCAAAATTTGAAATGGATTAAGAGTTATGTTTGGATTTTTAACACGAATCTGCCTAGATTGGTGAAAAACCTAGAATTTGGGATTTTTTTCCAAAAATTGTGAAATTTGAAATTTGAGTTTTGGGATTTGATTTTATCTCTTCTCAGTGGAACTGATGTATAAATATAAGCTCACAGAGCATGAAAAAAAATGAATTTTATTTTCATTGTTTACGCTGGTTATTGTAATAGAGATGAGCATCCATTTGTAAGCAAAGGATGGAGTTTATATAATGAAGACTTGATTGTTGAAGATTTGAGCAAGCTCTTGGTTCTGATGTCATTTGGGCAACGTTATTTAGACCAAGAAGGGCCCCTCAATCCGATAACGATTTTCCATTGTCTTCATTAGTTTACTTTATGTTTTTGTTTAGTGATTAAAGAGATATATTTTTAAATTCACAATTAATTTCTTGTAGATTGCTTTTTAATTCATTGTGTTGAACTCAGAAATTTCCTCTGAGATTGATGCACCCAGAATATATCATTCTTTTCTACATTCTCTCTTCATGATTCTGCATCATTATTTACTTTGCACAATACACTATTTTAATATTTGCAAATAGTCCCATTCCAACACTTCATGCATTCCAGGACTTCACACAGATTGCCTTCTTTTCTTGCGCTGCATGCTCATTTTCACCTGCACACAAACATAAAATAAAATAAAACCTTTTCAGTCTACGTATCAAAGAAGTAAACTTTCATTCTCACAGTCTTCCATTCACACTCCGATCATATTCTTTATTTCTGTCACATCCTCATGGCTTTGATCCAATAGATCTCTTTACATGCACTGTTGTATATAATCTTAATATAACAGACAGGTTTGGGAAAAGTTTTAGAGATTTTACGTGTGTATTTGAATGAATATGAACATGTATATATCTCTTAATGTGTGGTTGTTTTATTCCATATGCGTGTATATATATTCCTGTGTGTGGTTGTTCCTATGAACAATTTATTTCAACTTATATGTATTTCTTTGTGCATGAATTATTCCAGTCCCGTGGATGTTCCATTCCATTATTTGTTTTTACTTACTTTGTTATAAGTAATACAATGTACATATGTTTAATTTAGTTAAGTGTGCATAGTGGTAAGTGTGATAAATTTCACTTATTATATGTTTATTATTATGTATATATTATGATATGTGTGGAGTTAAGAAAAAGTGCGTGTGATTCTGATAAGAGGACAAAGTTTAAAATAAATTGCATTTACATCTTCTCTTCATCTTTCTCTCGCTTCACATTTTTTCTTATTTCAATTTCATCACTTTCCCCTCTCGCTTTCTTGGGTTTATCTTTTAGAGTACATTTCATTTGCATAGTTTAAATTCAGATTTAATTTCCTATTTGTTCGACTTTCCCTTTATCTAATTTTCTTTAATTTAGTTTTTCCATAGTTTAAATTTCCTTTTATTTCTGCACTTTGATTTTACTTCTAGTTCTTCTTCATTCATTTTGAAGTGTGTTTGTTAGCCTTAGATTAGGTTATACTAGGCTCCAATCCTGCATTTCTTGTGCCTACACCTCGAAGCTTATGTGCCCCAGTTGATAATTTAATGTTGGAATCAATAGTGCATATATTTAGCCCAACAAGCTCCACGTTGAAAGGTTCATCAAGTTTATTAATGGTTATAAGAAAATATATTGGAGATAACATTTAGAGAAGGATAGATTTGATCCTTGAAATTTGGGAGTTAGCAACAAATTCAACTACTCTCTCAACAAGGGTCTTGCATGTTAAATAATACCTCCAAAAATATTTGGAAAATGATGAAAGCTTTTATAAATAAGTAGCGGGTACATTTTTGGCAAAGGTCTTAATTTTATGTGATATACATAGGAGAGAACAAAGTATTCCTTCCAAGGCTTATTGAAACAAATTAATTATTGTTGGCTTAAGAGAATTAAGTGCTTGCGGGAAATGTTGTTTGAATGTGATGTTATAAATACTAAAAGAGGTGATTTGTTTTTAAGACTTGTGACTAAGGAATTGGAGGTCCCACACTTAATTTTAGAATCAATTCTCTTATCAAAAGAGAAATTACAAGAACAATTGAATGCCTTAAAGGTTTCTTGGGAAAGATAATTTAGTGACTGAATTGAATATTCTAAAGAAAAAGTGGAAAGGTGGTTAATCCGATACATGAACAAAATGAAAATATTGAAGACACACTTCATCAATTGAGCCTTGATATTAAATATCTAGAAAATGAGATATTTGAAACCAAGACTAAACAAGAGATAACGATTTATCCTATGCAGGAGTATATTGAACAATGGTTAAGAAAATAATTGGTGAAAATAACTGAAACATATCAACAAGAAGACTGTAAGTAGTTATGCCACCTCCATCATAGCAACAACCTATAAAAGACATATCAACAAGCAGATAATGGTTCTGATATTCCATCACAGTAAGTCAAGTAGTCACTTTGTTTTGCTCTCAATCTCTCTTTCTCTTTCAGTTAGTAGTCATTCTTCCTTTTTTGTTTCATGTTTTTTGAAAACCAAAGGTCGACCCCTGACTGTCTCCTTTATGTCTTCCCGGTCTTTCTTTAATGTAATGGTCCACAGGATCCCTATCCCAGTCCTCTGTGAAGGATGAATTCCATTTAGTTTTTATGATCTTTACATACATTATTATTTTTCAAAAGACATCTATTATTTTTTGAGGTTCCCAGAGAACTATTTGGGACATTACATTGGCGATTTCTCAAACTTTTAATTTTGAGCATGAGATTTCAAATGTGAGTCTATCAAAATAATTTTGGGTCTTAATTGAATGATCATTTAAAATTCTCTGGAATATGCGGTCCTTATATTCTTTCCTTTTGTTAAATAATGTGTCCTACTTTTCTGAATACTATGATGGAAATTTCGTTGTGTGAAACTATTTACTCTCTTGGTTTACAATCTTGCATTATAGTGTGGACTGGACTAGTTATCAATTACCAAAAGTAAAGTACATGATATTCTTCTTTGCGGTTCTCTTCCGAGGAAACCCTGGATCACCTTCTTATTCTTTCTGTGGACAACCTTTCATCATGGCCGGGGATGACGCCAAACCCCCCTCCAAATTTGAAGAATATAATCAAAGCATTCAAGAAGCTCACGGGTTCCATGGAAAATCCCTTTGCTTGACCTACTCACTCCTGGTTCATGAAGAAATTAGATCAAATCCTATAGATCACTATTCCTCATGTAGGTTCTTGTAGGAAAGCTCTGTCATATGCCTCGAAGGGTCTCATTGGGAAGTTCAATAGCCTCTGGCCTTCCCCTAGGTAGATCGAGCTCTAGATTGCACGAAACTAACAACCTTTGATTCAAGGAAGAATGAGTCATTTTTTCTATGGTAAGAGTTTCTATATATTTTACTTTAAGCTTAAACAAGATCGAGATATTATTTTTCACAGTGGGTCGTACTTTTTTGGGTCAAGAGGGATTTATTTGAACTAGTGGACACCCGATTTTGACTCAAAATGCGACATCCCAAAAACAGTTCCTGTGTGGATTTTCCTCCCCAATCTCCCCTTTCATTACTGGGGAGATGATGTTCTGAAGTGTATTGGGGAATCTCTCGAGAAATATATTGACAAGTCTCAGACAAAACCATCAATGTTCTCTTGTGAAATAATCTGTGTTGAAGTAGATCTAGAAAAAGGCCTCTCCAAAGTCATCAAGATCTCCCTGAATGACTTGTCTCACCTTCAGAAGTTGGATTATGAACAACTTCCTTTCAAATGTAAATCCTGTCATGAATATGAGCATTTTTCCCTAAGCTTCCCACAAAAGAAACCAGAGAAGGAGGTTGTGTGGGAAAAAAAAGATCTGGGATGGAAGTAGGTTTGAAAGAAAGAAAACACAAGAAAAAAAATGGGCAAGCCTTAGGTTCATCAAACCCCAACAAAAACCCCGTAGTAGCAAAAAATAATATAGCAGGGGCATCTGCAACTAATGGAGGAAGGAGGAAAGAAGCCACAAAGAAGGTTGATGCCCTTCTATCAACAGAGAATTAATATGCTATTTTAGGAGAATCGTTAATGGAGAAAGAATATGAGACAACTTTGGGACCAAACCATAATAAAACAGGAAAGATTCCCATGGAAGTTTCCTCCCAAAATTTAGAAGGTGAGGAAGGAGACTTTGAGAAAGACGAAAATTTTCAAGAAGCCACCCAAGAAGTTATACAAGAAATAGAACAACCAATTCTTGTGGAACATATCCCTCCCAAAGGTTCATCACGACAGGAAGTCGAGAAGGGAGAAATAACATAAGAGAAAACAAGAACATCAGTGAGGAGATCACACAAAGACACTAGAGAAGAAACAACCGACAAAGAAAAATACCAGGGATAGTAACATTCCATACAAATCTCTTTGAGTAATATGGCTATAAAAGGAGGCGATAAGGGTCCAGATATTCCCACTCCTAGTGGGTGGGTCCCTGCAAACCCTAGGCAACGAAATTTCTCTCCTAGAATTGCATAGGCTTTGAAAATAAGGTCGATGCTCTTAGAGACCTCATCAAACTAGAGAAGCCTTCTGTAATCGTCCTCAAGGAGACAAAATTGGAGGAATCAATGAAACTTTTAATTGTAAAAAAATCTACGTGAAATGGAGAAGGAATAACTAAGAGCTCTGTAGGAGCATCTAGAGGAATTATGACTCTATGGGATTCACGACATTGGGAATTAGAGGTATCTTTCTGTGCAAACCATTGGATTCTTATTGTTCTTAGGAAAACAATATATATATATATATATATATATATATATA
>JZKD02S2075696.1:135240-149424 GCA_000966675.3 Picea glauca
GAAAGTAATCCGAGGTTGGTGAAAGAGGATTTGAAAGAATGGGAAAATATTTCTTACACCCCCCCCTTCTTTGGAGAGAGCTACCCGCTTATCATAACTAGCATAAATTCAACTAGAAACGGAAAGTGAATAAGTTTCAGAAGACACCCTTAAAAAGGAAAAATAAGCATTTCAAAATATTCATTCAACTTTACGGAAAGAAGAAGAGAATTAGCAGGTGAAATATCGTAGTCTCTAGCTTTAGGCAGGAGACTCAAAGACCTCCTTTTTTCACAAAAAATCACAACAAAGAAAACAAAAAAACTATTGTTTCAAAAATCCAATCAAAATCAAGGCAGGTGCTTGACAATTTTGATAAAATAAAGGAGGCCACAATTCAACATTTTGAACATTTATACACTCAAAATATTATTGAGGGAGTAGAAATATATGAGCAGGATATGATAGAGCATACACCATATTCCATAACAAAATAGGAAAATAACTCCCTTACAAAAGAAATCAATGAAGAAGAAATATCCCATTCTCTTTGGGGTCTTGAATAGGATAAAGCTTCGGGGCCTGATGGCTTCTCTGCTCTGTTTTTTAAACACTTCTGGGACATAATCAAATTTGATTTGAAGAGGATGCTTAGTTACACTTTGAAGAAAAATAAAGTGGGTGGAGCCACCAATTCAACATTCTTGGCCCTTATTCCCAAAGAAACTAATCCCTCTAACTTTTCTAGATTCAAGCCCATCTCCCTTTGCAACACAACATACAAAATCCTGATAAAAATTACAACCAATCGCATCAAACCACTCCTTCCCAAGAATGTTTTAGAAAATGAGGGAGGTTTAATGGAGAACAAACAAATCACATATATATCAATACCGACAAGATTGCAAAGATCCTTAGCAAGAAAGAGATCAAGACCTCCTTCAAAACACATGAACCATCAAACAAAATATGAGATCCGTCAAAGACAAACTTCACCCTCACAAAGGCAAAGGAATTTACAAAATAGAATGCTCCTGTGGAGAATGCTACATCGGTGAAATTGGATGCTCCTTCCAGATTAGGATCAAAGAACATGGAGCTGACATAAATAATGAACGCGTTCGCACCTTCGCCTTAGCAGAACACTCCCTTAAAACAAAACACCACATCCGCCTAGAAGACACCAAAATTCTGGCCAAAGAAGAACACCTCTTTAAACGACATATTAGAGAAGCAATCGAAATCCATAAGCACCCAAGCAACCTAAACAGAGATAATGGCCTAGACTTAAATGAAAACTGGTTCCCCTTAATTCATAAAAATAAGAAAAAACAGATAAGTAACTCCACCTATTAACAATTTTTTTCTAAATAACACCAACAAAACTAAGATTAACAAACTCTAAACCTAATAACCCTAATCAAAGCCTAATTCAACTACATCTATTAAAATAACTTATTAATTTTTCAACCACTAAACAAACACCATTAAATATTTTAGGGTTCTTAATAAAACAAAACTAATAAATAAAAATTAAAAAAAAGCTACACCTAATACAACTACATCTTTTAAAATAACTTGGTATTCACTCTTTACTTATAGAACCACTAAACAAACACCATTAAATATTTTAGGGTTCTTAATAAAACAAAACTAATAAATAATTAAAAAAAAAACCTATTAAAATTCTAACAACATTCTAATGAAAACAAAAAACTTTATGTTCTAAAAACCACACCCTAAAACCACTTTAATAATGGTTAAATTATTAATCAATAAACCTTAACTTTCTTTCTAAATAAAACACATTCTAAATTTAAATATCTTAATAAAGAATTTTAATTTAAAATTTTAAAGAAATCTTTTAGTAAACCCTAAATTCAAACTGAAATAAATAAACTTAATCTTAATTTTCACCAAATAGATTTTAATCGACAAAAAAAATTTCTTGCAAAAATTAAGTATTTATAACCATCTCTTCTCACAATTAAACCCATGCTTCTTTTCCTGATGATGGATCTTGATATGGGTCCGAAACATCGACATTCAATTGATACTACTGTGGTTTTTCCGAATTCACCTGAAAACACTCCTTACCACAGAAATCTCAGCAATCAAATCACATATATTATAATTATGGTGCAAGAAGCAATCCATTCAAGTAGGATTGGCAAGGATAAGGCATGGTGATAAAATTAGACATGGAAAATGCCTTTGATCGAGCCAAACATTCGTTCTTGTTCTCAATTCTTAAAAAAAATGGCTTCTCAAAAACATTTATAGAATGTATTTGAGCTTGCATAGGTTCCCCTTGGATCATACCGATTATAAATGGCAGGCCCACTCATTTTTTTAAATCAAACATAGGTCTTAGGAAAGGTTGTCCTCTCTCACTATATTTTTACACCTTAATGGCCAATTCCCTCAGTTGGAAATTAGATGCAGAATACAAAATGGGGCATCTCCCAAGCATCCAAATTTCTCATGGAGTGAAGGAAATCAATCATTCCCATTTCACAGATGACACTCTTTTATTAGGGCCGAACTTTGCAATGATTGTGAGGAGATTCAAAATTTTTTTGGATGATTTCTTAACAACATTAGGAGGTAAAATTAATAGCAGTAAGAGAAAAATATATGGCTGGAATATAACAAGAGATATTCAAGCCACCATCTCTAGAATCTTTGGGTTCCGAATGGTGATCAACTGGACCTTTTTTAAATATTCAAGAATGCCATTTTCCCTCAAATCCTCCACTTCCAAGGCTTGGTAGGAAATATTTAGAAACATGGCAGCTCACATCTAGAGTTGGGGAGCCCGGTGGTTAAACCCAACAAGTAAAATTTTCCTCCTAAAATATGTTCTTTCTGCACTAACTGTTTTCCAATGTGCACGCCTTTTGGCACCAAAAGGAGCTCTAGAAAAAATATCCAGTAATCTAAGAAGTTTTCTATGAGAGGGAGGAAAAACAAACACATAAATTTCACTTAATAAACTGGAATACGATGTGTCAACCTATTGAGAAAGGGGGTTTAGCTATCATAAACCCATCTCTCATGAATGAATCTTTGGGGGATAAATTAGCTTGGTGTCTGGTTATAGGATCAATGGACTAGTGGAAACTTTCCCTCATCTCAAAATATCTAAGTCCTCCCATACTTCACAGTCTAGATACCCCTCTCCCTAATTCAAAAGGATCCCCAATCTGGAAACTTTTCAAAGCTGCATCCCCACTTATTCAATACCAACTCTCATGGGATCTTGGGAATGGAGAATCCATAAATATTTGGACTAATATTATAATGGGGAGGGTGCCTCTAGGACAAGTTGAAGAACCGATGCCTCTTAAAATATGGAGCATCAATTTTGGCCTCATGAAGCTAGATGATTTTTTTCTCTGGGAAGAAAATGGGATGTGGAATAGATGGAAAAACCTCTCCCCACTAGATCTTCTAACTTGTTTGGTTCCCAAATTGTATAATCTGCTTGGAGGATGCACTCCTATAGAAACTCAAATGAAAGACACATGCAACTAGGGGACCTTTACATACTCAGTTAAATGAGGTTATCAACAGTTGGTGGCAGATTATCCCGGACCTCATAGTTCTAAGATTTGGTCCATCATTTGGCTTGGCCCCTCTCTTCCAAAAACTAATGCTTTCTACTGGGTCTTAGCTCAAGGAAATATTCTTACCGTGGAAAATCTTCAAAAACGGGGAATAGTAGTACCATCTTGGTGTGCGCTATGCAAATCGACATGAGAGACTTCCCAACATCTTTTATTTGATTGTACTTTCTCAAAGCACATATGAGATTAGGTATATGCTCCACTCCTCTGACGATATAAACCTCCCTCAAATTGGATAGACATGTTCATAAATTGGAAACAAAGATATGCTGACAACTTCACTAAAAACCCTCTCTTTACGATTTTGTGGAAAATGATCCCTAAATTCATTTGTTGGGAGATTTGGTTGACAAGAAATAAGGCCATCATTCAAAATAAGTTTCTTCTACCATCCAAGGTTGTTTTGATGCCCTACAACCTTTTATCATAAGTCTTTTTTGTGAAATCAAGACTGTCAGACTCTCTCTCGACTCTTGATGAAGTTGAACAAGTATGGGTCATCGACATCCTCACTGCTTGCTTATTTGATCTTTCTCCTTTGTCCCCTATGAAGATTTCTAAGTATTTTTGGCACCTTAGACTCTTTGATCAATATTTTGGTCACTGGAAACAACAACAAACATTGATCATTTTATTCTTTGATGGGGCTTCAAAGAATAAAGAATAAAATGGTTATTAATTTAGTCCCATGCGAGTTGAAAACTTCATATGGGATTTTTCCCTTAGAATAGGTCCGAATTTTCGAAGCCATCCCCCTTGGCTTCACATGTGTCATAGTTCGCATGAGAATTGAAATGCGGGTAGTGGTAAGAAGGTAAATGCCATTTGGAAGCATCAATCATGCTGGGTAAGCACCTATCTCACAAGTTTCAATTGGAAATATAAACTCAACTTGTTGTAGTGTCGTCCTAGCCATGTGGCGTCTAAGTCGTACCCCTTGTGACTGTACCGAGTGCAAGTTGGATAAGTTACAAGACCAAATGAAAAATCGACAAATTGAAATGGAGATCCCTCAAATGTTCAAATTTCCCATCAATTGCAAGAATAGAAGGAAAAGAGGAATTAAGAATTAGAAATAGTCCTACGCACGGTTAACCAACACTAATAAGTTGGAAGACCCTTTCTTGGGAAGATGCAAAACTTGAGGAAATCCCTAAATTAAAGAGTTTTCACTTGTTTCTCTCTAGCAAGGTTTGACAACCTAACTTGTCGCATGCTATAGCACTGTAATGTGCGACAATGTCGCCTTTTTCTTAGGTTTAAGGGTGCAACAACCTTTGAACGTGGGAAAAACAAAGAAGATATCAAAGCTTCTAGAAGAGAAACTTCGATGATGAGTTGTTTACCGATCAATTTGGATCTCACCCGTCTCTCCTGATTGAGTGAGATCCTAACCTGTCATCCTAATCTCCTCATGGATTCCTATCCAATCTATAAATGGAGACATCTTCTAAAGGGAAAGGATAATTAGAATGGAGGAATAATGATTATGGTGAATTGAGAATAGATATAGATTTGTGATTGAGAGATTGTGAGTCTCATTTTGGCTCTAAGATATTTAGTGATGCCAAAGTTCTTAAGAGATGGTGATGGCATTCATGGAGGCTTCATGGGTATTGAAGCATTGAATTATTGGAAGGAGTTTGTCAACACCAAGGGTTGGTTGTAAGATGCTTCTTAATTTATTAATACAGTTATATTTTCCCTTTCCTATAAAGCTTGTATATCATATTTATTGTATTTTTCCTTGGCCATCTACATAGATTTATCGAAATCTGTGTTGTATTATTGCTTTCACTTGTTCTATTTGATTCCTACACAAATCTATGGAAAAAGACTTTGGGATTGAATTTGGAGCTTCAATTAACGAAAGAAAACTTTGGATAAAAAGGTACGATCTACTTATCTATTCGTATTTCATTTCTAAAATGTAATGAAATGAATTTATATTGTTGTGTTTTGTTCTAGTTTCGAGTTACCGAACTAGGGAGATTTGTTTATGTACACATTTACAAATTTATCCACAACAACATGATGCAGGGAAAATTTAAAACTAAAAAAAAAGGCATCCTACGACCACACTGATTGATTGAGAAGATCTGTTGTACGTTGCAGATCCACATGGAGATTGGAAGCATCGGTGAGCTACTGGTCGGGGGTTGAAATAGATAAGGTGTTGGGAAAGCTGTCATATGCAAGGAAGTTGTGTCCAACATCTTCTACAGACCATTGTAGTAGATGGGCACAGGCCAACTTCCACAGAGACAACTAGTTGACAACAGTTGACTAACATGGATGCTAGGTCATCCACCACGTAGGAAAACAACATATCGACAAACCGTAAAGAAACATGTAGACTGCAGAGAAGCCTAGAGAAGTACCTGGGCAACAACAAAAGGTTGCGAGTATCCTAAGGAAAATTTAGGCAGGGGCCAGACAACATGCATAAAGTTCTGGTAGTGGGTAGCAGGTCTAAGCATGGGGTATGGGTAGCCATAGATCATCTTAAGTTTTTTTTTGTGCCTCAAGGATGAGGAACATAATGTCAAGAGATTGTGTTCTTAAAAATTTCAGATCTTGGAGATGGCAACAATTAGTTTGAGGTATGAGGATTAGTTGGAGGGTGCCTCTAAATTTATTCCATAGAAAGTGAGGATCATGTTTCTCCTGAAGGAGAATGGAATGTGGAGTCATGGAAATACCGTAGTGACTGCATCGACAAATCCTGCAAAGCTAGCCAAGCACGAGGAAATGGAGGTGAAGGTGATGTGGATGATCTTAGATTCAGTGAGGGATCATATTGTACCTCACCTATATGAGAAAATGTCAACCAATGCAATGTTCTCGACTCTAACAAATCTATTTCAGAGTAGTAACGAGAACCGAAAGATGTTATTGAGGGACCAACTTAGGAACACCAAGATGTCAAAGACTGATTCAATGACCAATTATCTCACTAGGATCTCTCAGGTTCATGATCAAATGGAGGCAGTTAGTTAGACAATGACAGATGTGGAGTTAGTGAGGGTGGCCTTGAATGGTTTCACCAAGCCTTGGAATTCATTCATCGAAGGCGTTTGTGCTCGAGAGAATATTTTGAGCTTTGATCCATTGTGGGATGATTGCATCTAGGAGGAGACTCATCGAGAGACTCTTGGAAGTTGGTAGGAGGATGGTGATGAGGAGAACCTTTCATTTTCCATTCAGGTCAAGAAGGGAAAGGGGAAGGTCAGGAAGAACACATGTGGAGATTCATCTTCACAAGATGGAAGAGGGAAGGACCTAAGTAAGGTCAAGTGTTTTAACTGTCATGAGAAGGGATACTATGCTTCATAGTGTATAGAGAAGAAGAAGGGCAGAAACATGACAGAAAAAAAATTAGTTGTGTCAGTAAAGTCTTAGGTAGATGAGTTTTCAAGAAAGTTTGAGCAGGGATTCTTACTTGTTTCCCATCTTTCCTCGGGCACCATATCAATAGTTGCATGGCTGCTAGATAGCAGAGCCACATGTCATATGACGAGAGCACCAGATTTGTTCAAGATCTTCATAGAGTCAGACTGAAACATGCATGTGGAACTTGGTGTCGACACTAAGCATGCAATAAATGGAATCGAGACAGTGCCATTCTAGATGGAGTCATGAGGCATGTTAAGAGTGATGAATGTGTTATGGGTGCCAGAACTCAGAAGAAGTGTGATCTCAGTCTCAATGATTGAGAAGAAGGGATTTGATGTAGTGTTCTAGGATGGACAGTTGTTGATCAAGCTGAGAGGATCTAGCTCATACACACCAATGGTTCTTGGATTTAGAGAGAGAAACTTGTATAAGCTAAAGGGCCAACATATGTGAGAAATTGTAAGCAATGGAGTGGCAAAGAAAAAGGAGCAGGTAGCTCCGAAGGTTGAGAAAATCATAGGGAGTCAACCTTCAGGTTCAAGTGGGAAGGATCAACCTTCCAAGTCTGTGAAGAAGGAGTCATGGTACGAGATGGACATGCAGGATGCTCATGAGCAGGAGGCTTCTAGGAGCATGTTCAAAGGCAACAAGTCTTTGAAGAATGGTCTGAATGAGATGGTAGGGATAAATTTCAGTTTATATGGAGAAATTGATCAAGTGGGTTTGACAACATCCATGGTAGCGAATACAAATCCACCTCTGGGTGGTGGAAATACCTTCCTCACTAAGAGAGAGTGTCGATGTATGTAGCATCAGACAAGTGCTTCCATGTTGGTTTGTGTATAACACAAGGGAGTTGACCTTAATACCTCTCAGGACTTTGGAGATTCACTTTGATAAAGTCATTATTAAAGTGAATGTACTTTTGTAATTAATGTGATTTTAATTTAACTAAATTCTTAAGTATTTTGCATTAGTGAATTAAATTAAATCCTATCCATTAGATCATAAATTGAACGTGAGATTTAATCTCAGCCTTTGGTCACTTTGGAGATCTAGCATTAGGGTAAACTCAAGGTTATAAAAGGAAACCTAAGTGAGAGGAGTAGAGACACACATAATGCATGAGTGAGATCTCAGTGATTGGATGGAGAAGGACTTTCATCCAAGTGTCCAGGGGCAGGGTCCAAGGAAAGGAGAAAAGGGGAAACAAAGGAATAAAAACCAAGTGTGTTAGGCTAGGCTATTTATTGATTTGTATTTTCCTCAGGTGGGCCATTATCCTAGGAAGGGAGCCCAACATTTTGTATTAATAAAATCAACAAGGTACTGGTTTTCCCTTAGGGTTTTTTCTAGAGGAATTTTATCCAGAAATTACATGTGTACTTTGTGTATGGTTTCCGTATTTATGCTTTCACTGTAATGTTTTGTTAATAACTCAATTGTGCTTTTATTCAGTAATTAATTTTATTTGGAAATTAATTACTGTGTGCTAGGTTAGGAGAATTTAACAAACCATACAATGAATACCATGAGATAAAATGATACAATTCTCATACCATGTGCCAAGATGAAACCATGAGCCTAAAACCATGTTATGACTAAAAACCAGGGGAGAATACCACAAGTAGTTACTTTAAATTCCTCAAAAGTAGGGTTCCCTCCTCATAATGAGCAAATTATAAAAACTTTTCCCACATTTGATCCATGAGAAAGAATAAACAAGTGTACCCTCCTAATTTTTATCTAACAACCTCCTTAAATCACACGTGTGAGGTTAAATGAGCCCCCTAACTAACCCCAAAATTATGGAATATTTCATGCACACATGTGAGAGATGAGTGGATGTAGCAGCAACAATGTTAATTAAAGACACAATTATATCCGAATTGATAAATGAATGATAAACGATGATTTCAATTACCCTCGTGATGGTTTACTATATAGCATTGACTGGTAACGAGGCGAGGAGGGACGTGCCTTTTGATGAAGAGGTATGTGCTTCTTGATTATTTTAATTAAATAATAATAATAATAATAATAATAATAATAATTATTATTATTATGTTCTTAAAATTTTCCTCCCCTTAAGATTTGCTTTGTCCTCAAAGCAAGGGTAGTGACAGGTATTGTTGTAAAAAACATTCTGAATCCCATGATGAATATTCTTCTGGAAGGTTTTTCCATTTGATTAGATACTCCTTAATGGTTCTAGAATGTAACACCTTTTCCTTAGTGGCGAGAATACCTTCTGGTTCTAAAATAATTCTCCCTTCGTCATCGAATTCAAGGATTTCTGTTTGAACAAGTTGAGATTTCCCAAGCACCTTCTTAAGACATGAGACGTTGAAGACATTATGGATGCGACAATTGTTTAGTAATTCCAATCCATAAGCTACTTCACTATTTTTTTTGTTAATTCGAAAGGGTCCATAAAGTTTTGGAGCTAATTTGTTCTTCCCTTGTTTCTTAAGGGATAATTATTTGTAGGGTTGGAGTCTTACAAACACCCAATCACCTTCTTCAAACTCTGTTTCTGACCTATGTCGTTCTGCTAGTTGTTTCGTTTTATTACGAGCTATGGCTAGGTTTTCTTTCAATAATTTTATGATTTTTTTTTTTGTTGCAAAAATCTCTCTAGAAATTTACTTTAAATTTTGAATCCCTATCGCTGACAATAACCTTCGGAAATCCATGCAATTTATAAATGTCTTTGCAAAAGACATCTGCAATTTGCTTTGTTGAGTAAGTTTTCCTTACTATCATGAAATGTGCAGATTTGGTTAATATGTCAACCACAACAAAATTTTTATCCTTCTCGTCAGACATAGATAGCCCTTCAATGAAATCCATCGAGATCTGTTCCCATTTTGGTTAGGAATTTGTAGAGGATGAAGTAGTCACGTAGTCAAAACATTTTCATTTTTGTTTCTTTGACATATTTCACATTCGACAACAAGTTTTTGAATATCCTTATTCACTCCTTTCCAATAGAATGATTGTCATGCATTATAGTAGGTTTTGAAAAATCCTACATGTCTTGCTACTGGGGAGATGTGTGACTCCTTTAACACTTTTATTTTAAATTTTGAAGATGGAATTAGATAGATTCTGTCCTTATACCATAAAATGTCGTTTTTCCATTCAAATTTTGGGTTTTGGTCCAAATTGTTGATTATTGAATTAGATTCAAGATTTTTGGTTTACTCAACTTGGATCTCATCTAGCCAATCAAGAATCACTACTGTTGTTGCATATAATCTTACTTCCTCATTTTTCCGTGATAGTGCATCAACAACTACATTGTCCTTCCCTTTTTTGTGTATTATTTCCATGTCAAAGGTGGAAATTTTTTCCATCCATTTTTTTTGTTCGGTGGACAACATGTTTTTGTCTTAATAGGTATTGAAGACTATTGTGATCAATATGTATTGAGAATTTTATTCCTAAGATATATTTTCACCACTTGGCTAATGCATGCATAATGGCTATCATTTCCTTATTATAGGTAGAGTTTAACTCTTCCATTTTGTTGAGATTTCAAATTTCAAACGCTATTGGATGGCCATCTTGCATTAACACTACTCCTATTCCAATTCCAGATGCATCACACTCTATCACAAAGGGTTTTGTAAAATCTACACGTTGCTAACAGAGGTGCAGATGATATAACCCTTTTTAACATTTCAAAACATTCTTCTGCATTGTTATCCAATTTGAAGGAATTTTTCTTTAATAGGTTTGACAGTGGTTTTGTCAAATGAGCGTAGTTCTTGATAAATCTTTGATAATAACCTGTTGATCCAAGGAATCCCCTTATTTTTGGTATGTTTTTTGGTTTTGGCCATTCCGTGATTACTTTGATTTTATTGGGGTCCACCTTGACTCCTTCTTGGGATATGATATGACCAAGGTATTCTACTTCCTTTTTACCAAATGAGTACTTTGATATTTTTGCATAAAACTGATTTTTTTCTAAGAGAGAAAGTACCTGCTCTAAATGCTTCATATGTTCCTTCCAAGTCTTATTGTAAATAAGAATATCATAAAAAAATACTAGTACGAATCTTCTTAAGTAGGGTCGAAAGAGTTGATTCATAGTCGCTTGGAAGGTAGTTGGGGCATTCGTTAACCCAAATGGCATCACTTTGAACTCATAATGACCTCCGTGTGTTTGAAAAATAGTTTTTGGCATATCCTCTAGTCTTACTCGAATTTGGTAGTACCTTGGCCTTAGATCAAATTTTGAAAAGTATTTTTCTCCATGGAGTTCGTCCAACAACTCATCTATGAAGGGTATAAGAAATTTATTTTTTATAGTTATTTTATTTAACCCTTGATAGTGTATACATAGTATGAAAGATCCATCCTTTTTCCGAACCAAGATTGCTAGGGTTGCATATGGGCTCCTGCTTGTTGTAATAACCCCACATTTTAATAGGTCTTGAATTAGCCTCTCTAGTATATTTGTTTTATGGTGGTGAGGATATCAATAGGGTTTGATATTAACTGGTGTTGAATCTAGTTTAACCTCAATTATGTGCTCTATCTTTATTTCAGGTGGCAACTTCATAGGCAAGTCCTGGAATACCTTGTCATATTTTTGGATTAATGCTTGAATCTTTGGATGTTGAGAATGGATCACTTTTGCTGCTAATATCTCTATCTGATGACATTGTTTCACGTAAGTAGGTGCTCCTTTTTGAATTACTTTCTGCATTTTTTTTGAGGATATAATTTGGGTGGGAGGTGGTTGGAACTTGTATAATTTATTTCTTCTTCCTTGCCATTTTAATTTTATAAATTGTTTCTGGTGATTTGCAGAATAGGTCCCCAACATTTGTAACCATTGAATTCCTAAGATGACATCTACTCCACCCAAGGGTATTGTGTAGAATCCAGATTCCAATTTGTAATCTTCTATATGAAGCTTGACTTTGTGACACTTTCCCACTCCATCAATTGTTTTTCCATCTGCCACCATTACTCTTATATCTGCAGCTGGATATACAAATAGGTTTAATTTATTTGAAAAATTTATATCTATAAAATTATGAGTGCTACATGTGTCTACTAAAATTGTGACATTCTCCTTTTTTATGTTCCCCCTTAGTTTTAATGTTTGCGGTTGTTCTATTCTTGTTATTGCTGCCAAAGATATCTTAGGCATGACTTCTTCCAGCTTTGTATTGGGGGAATCACTTTCCTCTTTACTTTCATTATCTGAGTCACTGTGAGATGTGTCTAAATCTTTCTTTGCTTCACAAGTATACAATTGTTTATTGTTGCATTTATGCCCTAGCGACCATTTGTCTCCACAATATCAACATTTGTTTCCCATTTCTTATTTGGGTCTTGCTGCCTAGCTTCACCTTCCTTTAAATGAGGTGGTACATACTTGTTAGACTTGTTTGCAAGGTATTTATTTGTTCTATCATCTTATTTTTTATTTAACTTTTCTGGACTTGTGAATGATGGCTTATTGAACTTGTTTTTTTATTCAATTAGCTTTGCTGCGTGTCTAGCATCTTTGATAGTTTTAGGGTTCCATAACTTAATTTCACTACAGATGTAATTTTTCAACCCTCAAATATACATTTTTAACAGTTGTTCATTTGTGAATCCACTTTTCCTTATCACCAACACTTCCCATTAGTGTGTGCAATCATTCACACTTCCCTTTTGTTTGAGATGCACAAATTTGTTATATATATAAGTCATCATCTTCTTCGTCATGAAACATTTTTAATAACGCAGTTGTGAAGATGTGTTGATGGAATGAATTAGTGTCAAATTTTATGGACTACTTGATCTAGGTGGATATTGGTGGCCACCCACCTTTTCCAACTGGCTCAAAACAATTTTCTGGCAATTTTGGTAATTTACTATTTTTAGCAGTTTTTCACTTCCGGAGCCGTTTTGAGGCCCTAAACGACGTTTTTTTTTTTGGGAAAACGGGTTACAATATGAAAGTTCCTCCATTATTGCCCCCAAAATGAATCTCCTCGATGACACCTTTCCAATGGGCTATCATACGCCTAAAACAAAGATTGTATTTAAAAGTTACGACCCCAAGAAGTTGATGTACTACTTACCTAAACGGGGCCCACATGACTTTTGGCGCTTCATCTCCTAGGGTTAGGTTTTTGGATGTCTAGGGTTTTTGGCATTCCTGTTTATTGTAAAAGCGCCTTCATAGCCTCATTGTAATCATCTTCTTATGAATGAGCACAACCGTCACATCTCTTCTCAGAGCTAAGCCACCACCATTCCAACAAGCTTGTTTCCGTTGCATTTTACAATTTCAGTTGATTTCCTTATTGAATAGAACACCATTTTTACTTTATCTCTGTTATTTTGTGTTAAGCACATGTTAATTAATTTATAAGTTGCCTTTTTGATAAACTTTTTAATTAAAAAAAATTAAAAGTGATTTATAGAGGTGTGACTTTATAGAAAGTCATGAATGAATTTTTTAAAAAACGATTGTGGAAGGAAGGGTGTATGGGGGTGTGCAGATAAAGGAAGATGAACAATGGTGTGTAGGGATCAAGGAGACAAGACCACGTGTGGAAGGACGTACAACAAACATGAGGACATACAGGGACCGATGCAACAAGACTTACGATGGACATGAGGACATACAAAAGGTACGGTGGACATGTACGACATAATCAATGTAAATATGGACAAGGACAACGACATAATAGATAGGGAGTATGGTTGAAAACAACACATATAATAAGCAGTAGATGAAATACAGAACCAATTATACGAACAACAAGGAGATAGTTTGTACAAACAACCATAGCAAGTCAACGGCTGGTGTAGATACCCACAATTGCCGAAGATTAGGCTCTAATACCACTGTAGCAAAAACAATGTTAATTAAAGACAAAATTATATCTGAATTGATAAATGAATGACAAATGATGATTTCAATTACCCTTGTGATGATTTACTATATAGCATTGACTGGTCACGAGGTGAGGAGGGACGTGCCTCTTGATTATTTTAATTCAATAATAATAATAATAATAATAATAATAATAATAATAATAATAAACTCCCCGATCGGGGTGGTAATGCGGTCCACTTGGCGACCGGCGAGCGCGGGAGGAGGCCAGCGGAGCACGGAGCCATGTGCTCGACTCGTGCCCGCAGCAGCTGCCAACTCGAC
>JZKD02S2075696.1:172198-188028 GCA_000966675.3 Picea glauca
CCTTTCACCAATTCTTCATTCAATCTTTCTTAACCTTTTCCATGAGAAACCTATCAATATATAGGAGAAGGAGGGATGGTTACATGGATGAGGATGATCCCACCAAATCTGAGAATTCAGTAGGATGCCAACCATGCAAATGCCAACTCATTTTCTAGAAAATTCCCTTCTAGAACCTTTGTTACCTCTTCTCTTCTTCAAGATTAAAAACAGGTTCTCACCCTACCTATAGAGTAGACTGCAAACAGTTCGCACCCTAAGTGTGGTTGGCCCGCGAGAATGAGGGATTTTCGCACCCTGTAACATAGGCAGCCTGCGAACTCATCTTAAAAATGTGTTTTTTGGAAGAAGACAATAGTCACTTTTCTCAGGTAAAAAGTCCTTGTGGGAGCCTGAATACATCACTTGTAGAGACATCACCAGAGTGACCCAAAATCATGTGTAATAGAATTCCCCCCAAAGTATGAGGCTGGAATCTGTGACAGCCGAAATACTTTGTAAACTGCGTGTGTGTGTCAGAAACTAGGAACACACCTAATCATAAACCTGTAAACAACCAAGCATCTGTAGAATATAATACCAGTTATGAGGTAGGCATTCCCATGCTCAGATCACAAATGAATGGAATCATAAACATAGGTCATGGCCACCAATCATACATCGTGGATCCATACCATCAAAATGATACATAGCCACTAGGAATACACTGTGGATCTATGTGAGAAGACGTGAATTAAGACGACATAGCCACATGACATACAAAGTGGATCTATGTGCCGATACAAATCATACATACTCCATCACAGCCTGGATAAAAAATATGAGACCCAGGATCTTCAATCCCATCACCTGAAAGTATGAATCTAGCCATGCGATTACATGTGTTGAGGTCGACCATGGTAGAAACCACTTGATTACCTAGCATTGATGAAAACCATTAACAAGTGTGAGGGAAATCACCATTGATGTCAATGACTTCCAATGTACCGAAGTACAATCCAAATGAATGCAAATGAATGAGTTGAAGTCAAGCACTCGACGAAATCTCTCGATCAGGGATCAATGATGTGAAACCCCTATCGAAAGCGAAGAGGCCTACCATTAAGGCATATAGGTTCTAAGGTACTAAATGATTTTTAAGTCTCATTTCTGGATAATGAGTCAGAGTCGACGGAATAATACTCGTCACAGGAGGGCCTTGATGTATCCCCCATCAATGACACGAAATAAGTAACAGATTTTGAGGATGAAACAAAGTATGAATATGGGTCGAAATAGACACAGGGAAGGCCGACATAGTAAGAATGGACAACTACAGATGGCCGACTCAATAGAGGGATCGTGTGAACTTCTCTTGAACATATGAACGACACGACCAAGGATTTGACAGCACTGACTCAAAGACAACCTAAGATATGACCTTGTAGCAAGTCTAACAAGAGGAAAATGGATTTCCCAACCTCGATTCAAATGACGAATAGGGAGTGTCATGTTCAAGAGCGACGCTTACTGCCATTAACACAAATACGAAAGCATATCCCTTTCCCAAAATCCCCCCCACCATCTTTGGTGAGTACCTCTTTATTTTTACACAAGCTTGAGGAGGATAACATATGCTTGTCGATGTAAGCTCATCCTTTGGATGAGTCCCTCAGAGTATATTTAACGAACCCTAAGAAGGAGTGGTTCGGTTCCATTGTGGGTCTTTTGATGTTTGTTTAACGAGTCCAATGATAGAAAACTCAGGGGTTTTTTCATGTTTTGAGAGTATGAAAAACACTTAAAGAGAACTCTCCCAGTTCATTTTTCGTAAAAGAGTTCGACGAGACCGAAAAAGTGATAAACTATCTCCCATAGAACATTTTATTCAAATACTTTAACGAGCGTGAAAAGAACAAGATCGCTCGACAATCTTTTCATTTTTATGGAGCGTGAAAAGAGCTTAAAGGATACTCCCTTAGGTTCGTCGTTTTCATGTTACCATGACGAGTATGAAAAGATGAGAAAAAGTATACTCGGTTACATTCTCATTTATTTTTGAGTGCGAGAACGAACGAAGACTGAGCTCGAGGTTTTTCCTACAAAAACCCTAAAAAAGTAGTCGTACATGCGACAAAAATAAAAAACACCCATACCCCCTCGTTCGGACTTCGAAGTTGCTATATATGCAAAAAACCATACTCATAAGGCTATTAGGGCATTAGGTTTTATAAGAAAAGCAATAAAAATAATATAAAAAATCAATAAAAATAGTAAGAAGTGAATAAATATGGGTAAAAATGGCTTTTTACCATTTCATTGTGATTTTGCCAAAAACTTGTCCAACATACCTCATTTTCCCCCAAATTTCTTTGCTCTATTGCGGGAGGCACAAGCGATCATTCGGTGAACCGTTTCAGCCAATGAGGTAAGCTCTTGATCTTTCAACTTTTCCATGGTTTATTGTTTATTGTTTATTGGCAATTTTTAGGGTTTTAGGTCCATTTTAGGGTCACACCATGCACTCAAGCATTCTCGTAGGTGGGCCTTGCGGGACCTGCAAGAATATCGCGTTGTGAAAAAGGGCCACCTGCGGGGGTCGAAAAATGGATTTCAAAGTTTGGTTTTGCTCAATAAAAAATATGCAAGAGTTTAAAACAAGTTGTTGACTCCCCTCTCATGGCTCTTTTTCAAATGTTTGACCATCACATGTTGGAATGGTGAGAAAGGGAACATGAGGAGGATGACGCCATTGCTGGGAATGACCTGGGTATAGTCGCTACCCTCCGAGACTGTGGGCTATTGAAAGTTTTTAGGATTTCGGGCATGAGGGCCCAACTCAGGTTGTTGGAATACCTAGTCCACATGTGGGACGTGGACCAACAATTATTTCACGTGGGAGTCCATATGATGACCCTAGATATGGAGGATATCTATTTTCTAACAGGGTTGTCACGACATGGATACCATGCTACTTTGACTAGAGGCAGAGGCAGCGGACTCCCCTTGAGTGAGTATTGTCACCAATATTGTGTTCCTGAGGCAGAGAGAAGCAAAGGTAACATTGCTATTTCGGGGGTCCAAGATCTGAACCTATGGACCATTTTTTTTACTATTGCATGCATGGCTGGGAGCGCTGCTCCACACATGGCTCTCCAGAGCTATTTCCAATACGCCATAGAGTGCATAGAGCCTCGGGTCTTCAACTGGTCAGATGCAGTTCTTCGCAGCATGAAAAAAACAATTGACGAAGTGCATAAAGGGTGAATTGAAGCAGTTTGGGTACATATCACTTTTGGTGTCATTCTTCCTCGAGAGGGTACCACTTCTGTGACTACAGGTTGATTGGGGTTTACTAGCCCCACAGGACCCGAGGATGCTGAGGTGGTGCAACCTCATGGCTCGACATGTAGCTGGGCCTATAATCAAGTACAATGATTCATTTTTTGACTGGTTGAGGCCCCATATGATGATGATTGACGACTACGCATATGCTGGTTTGGATTTTCGAGGGGATCCGAATTTGGCCCTGCCTGAGGATGCTCAGTGGGGTGACTTAGGTAAGAAGTACACATTTTTTTTCTTTTTAAATGTTTTTGCAAATTTTATCATATGAAATATTTATATGTTTGTCCAAGAACTAATCAAAAAATTTCTTTTTGATGACACAGATGTGGGGCCATATCGACCTCCAGTAGCGTCTCCTATTCAACGACGAGGAGAAGCGGGTCTAGTGGTGAGATGGGATGCCAAAGACTATGAGGCAGTGGATCAGAACTTGGAGGGGTTGACTGCAAACATCCCAGATATTGCTATTGGGGAGATCCCAAGATGTTACCAGTGCCATACCGTGGGCGTGTCCGAGTCTATCAGTTGACTGCTTCATAGGGTAGCCTGAGCAGTTGTGTGTTATCGTGAGTGTCATCTGTGACGCTACTTTATAGAAGCTATGGGCTTCGTATTTGGAGATTTTGATCCTTGGACATAAACTTTTTTGCAAATTTTTTTGATCGTTATATACATATATACGGCTTCTACTGGCTTATTTTGTGTTGTGTTATACATGTGATGTGTGATTGGTTTATAAATGTCCCAAATGTTTGTCTAACACATAGTTAGCTAATGCATCAGTCAATGTATTTAGACATCTAGGAATGTGTTGATATTCGATATAATCAAAATAATGTTCCAAGAGGTGAATTCGTAAATATACCCGTAATAAAGTAGGACTTCAGATAGCATAGACGTTACTTAACTGTAGTAATACTAGCTACGAATCGAGTCATATAACCAGGTGGCAGATACCAAGAGAAATAACATCAATCAACAATTCGATGACGACGTTATATTCTGCAATATTGTTGGTCGCATGACCGAGGCACACACCTCGTAGACTGATAAGTTCCCTCGTAGGGGCGTAAGCTTCCCATGCATCAGAAGCAAGGTTCCAAGTACTACATCTAGCACCATCGACGAAGCTGATGTGGGGTGACGAAAACTCCAACATATGGAAACCAAGCACAACGCAAGATAAGCGGTCGAGGGCAGAGACCCAAATAATGAAAAAGCACACAAAAAGTATGATACAATAAAATACAAGCACTGATGCATAGGTGGTCTTAAGCATAGTACTTCTTTAAGTATAACCCATTTCCGGGTTCACTCAAAGGAATACCGTCGTAGTCCACTAAATCGTAAGCTCCTTTTTCCAAAACTCGTCTGATGATATAAGGACCTCGCCACATAGCTTCAAATTTTGCAGCGCCTAGCATTTCCCGATCTTGTTCGTAAAGGAGAACTAGATCACCTTCGGAGAAAACGTGTGGCTTGAAATGTTTGTCATATTAGGCTTTGACACGTTTCTTCTGGGTTTCTATAACTAGGGTGGTGTCGCGATGGGTTTCGTCTAATTGCATGAGATACAACAGACGTTCTTCTTCGGTAGAAGTGTTTGGTAGAAGTTTGATGGCTAGTTTTAGGGAGGGTATCTCACATTCAATCGACAAAATGACTTCTAGACCATGGACTAACTAGAATGGTGTAAACCCGGTAGAAGACTTAACAGATGTTCGGTAAGCCCACAATGCTGAAAACAACATCGTGTGCCAACTCGTTTTGTGAATCCCTATCATTCATCGAAGCATGGTAATGAGGATTTTGTTTATTGCTTCAACTTGGCCGTTGGCTTGTGGGTAATAGGGTGTTGAGTTTTCATGGCGAAGATCCAACTTTTCAGTGAGTTCAGACATCATGAAGTTTATAAAGAGGCTACTGTGGTCAGTAATGATAGCTTGAGGAACACCAAACCGAGCAATGATGTGATTGAATATAAATAATGTTGCAGTCCTTCCGGTATTGTTGAATGTTGGCATCGCCTCGGCCCATTTTGTAAAATAATATACGGCTACAATAATGTATCCATGCCCCCTGACTGAGTGAGGGTGACATGTCATGAAATCGATACCCCATTTCGCAAAAGGACCAATGGAGACCACAGGGTGTAGAGGAGCAGGGTGTTATCGTATTTTATTGTTGTAGGTTTGGCAAGCGTGGCATTTTTGGATAGAAATTATACAATCGTTGAATAAAGAAGGCCAAAAATACCCTGCTTGTAAGATCTTCTGGGCAGTAGCATACCCAGACATGTGACCACCATAGGCTCTAGAATGGTAGTCATTGAGGGCTTTCTCAGCTTCGTCAAATGTGAGGCAAGATCGAAAAACGAAGTCAATCCCACAACGATAAAGAGTATCACCGAGGATAATATACCGGGGAGCTTGGTAGCGCATTCGACAACGGTCAGTGCTAGAAAAATTGGGCCGAAAAGTCTGGGTCTGGAGATATATGATGATATCTCCATACCAAAGGTCATCGAAACTAATCAGGAAAAGGGATTCATCGGGTAATGAATCTGCTGCTACATTTTCCGTCTCAGAGCAGGGAAGGTTGCATATCAACTCGAAAAACACCAAGGATTTCTAGTACTTAGCACGTTCAAATTCTAAGTCAAAATCCTAGAGTATTATGATCCATTTGGAGTATTTTCCCCCTAGCAATTGGTGTGTAAGAATGTGCTGCATAGGGTTGCAGTTAGAAATTACCGTAGTTTTGCGAGACAAGATATAGTGCCGGAAACGTTGAACTACTTGGACGGCTACCAAGGCCAGTTTTTCAACATGTAAACACTTAGTTTTGGTAGTTGTGAGACTCTGACTCAAGTAATAGATGAAATGTTCATCATGAGAATCATCCTCCTGGACGAGAACCATAGAGATGGTATAGTCTGAGGCTGCAAGGTAAAGGAAATAATCTTGATTTTAATTAGTTGGGAAGGGTAGCGGGGTACATGTCAAAGACAGTTTCAAAGATTTGAAAGCTTTGTTGGTAGCGGTATCCCATATGAACTCATAACCTTTCTTGAGTAGTCGTGTAAATCCAAGAGTTAGCTCAACATAGTTCGATATGAAATGACGGAGAAAGTTTTACTTCCCTTGCAAACTTTGTAATTGGTGAAGTGAGGAAGGAGGAGGGAGATTGAGAATCACCTCGACCTTCAAAGGATCTACCCGGATCCCTTGACGTGAAACAATAAAGCCCAAAAGTTGCCCGGATTCTACGCAAAAAACAAATTTGTGGGGATTCAAGCGTATATGGTAAAACCGACATCGAAGGAAAATGGCGCGAAGGTGTATTGGATGATCTACACGGTGCATGGAATGAGCGGGTAAGTCATCGAGATATGGTTGCATGATGTGCTTTATATCGTGAAAGGCGTAAGACATAGCATGTTGAAAAGTTGTGCCGACATTATTTAAAACGAATGAAAGTTTCTAGTAGGTGAAAGTTCCCCAAGGACAAATAAAAGCGGTCTTGTGTTGGTCCGCAAAAACGATATTGATTTGATTATATTCGGAGAAACCATCCGTCAGAGAGAAAATTTCACTTCCAGCACAATCTTCGACAATCTAGTCAATGAAGGGGGTAGGAAAGTTGTCTTTAGGAAAAGCTTTGTTAATGTCCCTATAATCAACGCACATGTGGATTGTGCCTTGTTTCTTGTCAATTGGAACAAGATTGGAAACCCAGTCAGTTAGAGGCACATGGTAAATAAAACCAGCTTTGAGAAGTTTCTCAACTTCAAGCTTGATAGCGGCTGCTTTATGTGGGTGGATCGGACGAAGTCTTTTCTGGATGGGATTAGCGCTCGGGTATGTCTTAATATCATGTGCGACAATGTTGGGGTCAATCCCCGACATTTCTTCATAGCTCCATGCGAAGACATCACAAAATTCTTGGAAAAGAGACTTGTAGGTGACAACTTCATCATGGGAACATGAAGCTCCGATATGCACATTTTTGACAACTCCAGGTTTTATGGATATGTCGAGGGGGATGGTGGGTGAGATATTACTTAAGTTCCCTTCGTAGAACGTATCGTGTGTAGACTCAGGAACGATAGAAATGATGACAACGGTCGATGGGGTTGAGAGTCGTTGGTAACCCTTGATGGTGCATTGTTCTAGGAAGAGGATGGAACGATGATGTCCATCATCCCAAGGGGTATCTTCCATGAACATGACAAACATAATCATCTTGTCCATTGGAAAAATGACACGGAATGGATCTGGAGATAAATCACCAAGAGAGAGGGTAGAATGGGTTGCCGATTGAATGGCTTGATAAGCGGATTCGACTAGACTTAAAGGAATTTCATCACCATAACGAAGATGATTGCCGGGGTTGGGTACCATCAATGGGTCGTAAGACGCAGGGGTTCCGTGAACAGAGGTGGAGATCGTGTTGATTGAGGTGACAAACGGATGTGGAACATCGAGTGGTGGAATGGGCAAAGTACCCATTAAAGAGGAATCTTTAAGAAGACCCACACCGACATTTTCATATCCAGGGGGGGTTTTTGCAATGAAAGGTATGTTGCCGGTATGTGCATCAGAGTGAAAGAAGGCCAATTGGTCTACGGTAATGACTTTTCCTTGATGCGGGAAATGCACGACATGAAAAAGAGTGGACACAACTGCATGCATAGAATCGATCTAGCTACAACCAAGTAGAAGGTTGTAATTGAGAGGAGCGTCAAAGACATCCACTTCAATGTTAACTGTTTTGCCTTCTAATGTAATAGGAAATGATGGGAGTACACCGTAAGGCTTAAAAATAGAGCCATTGAAGGCTTTGAGTGTGTTGTGGGATTCAGTCAAAGGAGGAGAGCCGATGGCTTTCCAGCAGGTAATATACATGACACATGTTGAGGCACCCTCATCAATAACTGTTCTACAAATGTTTTTGTCGGAGACAATAACTGTTCTACAAATGTTTTTGTCGGAGACAATAACTTGGATTTGGAATGCAAGTTGAGGGGGTAGCCTTGGAATGTGATCTTCCAAGTAAAAAATTATTAAATTTGTATCTGTGGGGTCGATTCCACCAATAGATTTCAACAGTGTCTTCCGTTGTATAGGACAAATTTGAAGGACTTCGAGGGTTGACATCGTGGACGGTGCTTGGGCCACATCTTCGACAATACTATAGTTCTGGGCAACACGTGCACAGGGATTGAAAGATGATTTTAGAACAACACCCTTTGGAGGAGGGTGAAGGAATGTATCTAGGTTCAGTCATTCGAGATGAAGAGGACCATTGGTAGGTGGAGTCATGGGAGATGGTTGGACCAACGAAGGAGGTATTGCATCAACCTTCTCTTTGGAGGAAGGATAATCTTTGGCTCAAGTGGTAAGTGTGATGTCCTTCTTCTTTGAATCACCTGTACACATTAAGACATAGGATGTATTGGAGGGGGAAGGTTGGTCATGAATGACCAATTGGGCCTATTGTTGAGAAGGGAAGGGTTGTGACAATACGACCAGAGTGGGGTGTTTCGTGGTCCCTTGAAGGAACTTAGTAACCTCGGCTTGTCGTGGACAATCCTTAGTGTAATGATCATCACCACAGATAAGACAAGGGTATCGGGGTTTGCGCTTATCCCTATCATCAACAGGTGGTGTTTTGGTTTTCTCAGATTGTGGATTATTTTTATCCTCCTTGTTCTTACCCTTTCTCTTTTTGGATTTATTTTTGCTGGCGGGGGTATATTGAAAAGATTTTACCTCAGAAGTCTTTCCGGTGGGAGGGGTAGGAGACAAAGCATTTTGAACATTAGAAGAAATGGGTTTGGGGTTGTTTCTAGAGGTTTGGACGGAGTGAGGTTGGGCATTGAAAGGGCCAATCACACCGTCAACTGTGTGAGAAGCAACAAGAGTAGTTGAAGTAGCGGAAGTATAAGGACGAGGTGCGTCAGGGAGTAAGTTGTAAAGAGTACTTGTTTGTGAATAAATGAGGTCGAGGTATTGAGAACGACTGATTGCCCATTCTTCTATGACAACTCCACCCATGGCGATGTCATGAGAAATGTCGTTCACGAATGATTTCATGAACCACTCTGCCAACAACTGATCGGGAAGTTTAGGTTTGATGAGATGCCGTCTCCGTCGCCACTCATGAATGTGATCAGAGATATGCGTGGCTTTGGTTTGTTTGAAAGAACTCAAAATCTCTGTTCCCATTTCATAGTAGATTGGTAACTGGTAGTGGGTGAGGAAAGCCATAGCAAGGGTGTTGAAATCGGTGAAGAAGCCTCGTGGTAATTCTATATACCACTTCGAGGTGGAACCTGTGAGGGTTCGCTGAAAAAGGCGTAAACGAATAGAGTCATCCATCAAGGAGTTGGATGAGCACCAAAGGTGAAAAGTCATTACATGATTGTTCGGGTCCTCTCCCGGTTTACCATCGAATTTAGGGATGTCGGATGGTAGTTTGTCCGGTATGGCGGGCCATTGAGGAGAGTGACGGATCAAACCATTTAAAATCCTTGACAGATCAGGGAGGTCCAGGGTGGCTAAGAAGGGTAACTATCTATTCACATGTGGGTACTGGTGACTTTGGGGAGGGAGTCCCATTGGTAGACCAGTGGGACCATAAGCAGTTTGCATATAATGTGAAGATCCGGGCATATTCGGTGGTTGGTGTGGAGGCAAGTAATTCATAGGGTTGTACCCTTGAACAAGGGCATGGGGTTGAGTGTTCAAGCCCCAAATAGGATTAGACATGCCTGGATATGGTTGGCCTGTACTAGGGGGTATGATGGAGCTAGCTTGAGGCTGTTGCCCCTCAGTCGAGTGAGGATTATGTTGTATAAGATAATTCCAATATTGGGCCAAGGATGGAGGTATGTTTTGTCCATAGGGTGGGGTTGGTGGGGGTTTCCCTCCAATCGAGGGTTGCATTCCAATCAGGGGTTGCGTCCTAGTTGGGATTTGTCCTGCAAAAGGGGGTTGGGTTTGGCCTCCTTGGTGAAATTGTCCACCAACAGGAATCTGGTAATTAGGTGTGAAATACGGGATGGTGCCACTAGGGTCGGTGCCTCCGATAGAGGATGGAAGAGGTCCTCTAAAAGGGGTCCGAGGAAGTGTCAGAATAAAACTGGGAATGAGATGGTGCCCAGAATAAGTGGAGATGCCAAGAGTCCTGGATGATATTTGGGTAGGAGTGGGAATAGAAGCATTCAATGCAAGATATCCAGGCGGAAGGGTTGGGGTGAATCTGGGCGAAAGCGATGTGCCAATGGGGGATTGGCTAGCTGTTGTAGTCCCGGTGTGAGGACTCATAGTATTTGGGACCATTGTGTAATGGACCATTTGTAGAGGGATAGTCAAGATGTGGTTACCTAGTGGGGCATATGTACCAGGAAAATAATAGGCAATAGTAAAAGGTACTGCGTCTGGATAAGATGTTTCGGGTAGCTCAGGTGCGATAGTGATATCAACGCCTGCTCCTGAGCCAAAGAGATCCTGTCTAAAAATGCCAGTAGTCCAAAAATGATCTTGACCCTTAAGTCCTATGAAAGGTCCGATTGGTGATCCAGAATACTGAACAACTATATCTCTAGAAGAATTCACTCTCACACTACGTCTCCCAGAGTTGAGAGAAAGTCGAAAGTCCTCTCGAGAATTGGTAATTCAGAACCATTCTAGAGAGTTAGTTCTTTCCACTGGTGGAGTGGCAATGTCTTGGACTTCACTTTGTTGAGGAGATCCCTCTGGTGAGTTGGTAGGAAAGGGTTGAGAACCTTCTAGATCTTCTGGGGGTAGGCCTTGCATTCTATGTGAACGACGTGGAGGGTCAATTGTGATTGAGTTAGAATTTTATGAAAGAAATTCTATGGCCAACTTGGGTAAACAAACAACATGCACTAGTAAAATCTAGGAATCAAAACCAAGAAAACAAGACCTTCCAATTCTGAATTCACTAGTTGGTGATGAAATCCAACATCGCGATGACGAGACAAGAAGGGGTTGGGCTAGGGTGGAAAAGTTACATTGACGACCTGCTTAACGGACTTACACCCTGGTGCAAGCTCCCACACACAATCGTGGGTATACCCTCCAAGGATCCCTAGTGAGTCTGGTCAATGCCGATTCCAGGTACTGTGAAGACTTACCCCTTCACAGTCACCTTGTGTAAGACCCTAAGAAGAGAGGCTACTAAGGTTACCACCAACAACAATAATTCCCGGGGGAATAGTCGACAGTCCGATCCACACGCAAGGGTAGGGTATCTAGCCCGAAATCATCTTGAGAGGCTTCCACTCATCATTGTGGGTATACCTTCAAGTGACCCCTGTAATACATGCAATCTCTACACCGATATCAACAAAGTAGGGTGAGTAACTCTGTCAATCGAAATGTGACCTCAGGTTTGACCCTTGTGTGAGAAGGGATTTCCAGGACAAAATGATGCAAATGGAATTTGACACTCCTTATCACAAGATACTATTGTGTGTTTTGTGCTTTGGAGAGTGTGTCTCACTGCCTATTCCAAAGCTCTAGCCTAGCTAATGTTGGTGTAAAAGAGCCCTAGAAAAAGTTACTAGTTAAATTTTAAAATTCCGCAATATTACTAAAGGATGTTGTTACTCAAAAGGAGACATAAATGAAATCGATGTTGTGTGGGGCTCTGACCCAACAATGCATAAATAGGAATGAAGGATACAAATTTTTGTTCGATGAATCCTATTTATAGGAGAAAAAGAGGAGTTTTTTGGAACAATGTGAACTACGATCTATGATTTTCTCTGAAATGTAATATCAAACAACCATGAACAATGCAAATTCCCTATTCGTTCTCTTTCAATACTTGAATGCCAATATTTTCAAATGAAAAGTTGCTTAAGAAAAAATGTCTTTAATTTTTATTAGCAACCAACCAACATGGATGGAACTAATAAAAAAGTAATCAACCAACGAAAAAGAAATACACAACAAACACCCAAATCAATCTTTCAATGAAGACAAAAATAAAAAACTGACAAGATCAGTCTCTTCAAATGCACATGGGTAATAATTTTCCAAGTAATAAGAAATTGAAAAGGACAATTAATCTCAACTTTTAATCCAATCAAAGGCGCCCGAACAAACAAGCACTCATATTTCTAAACCGAAGATTATACCCTTGTTAAGAAAAGGTCAAGAGGTAAAAATTGAGAAAAAATGATCAAGAAGAGATTTCGATTTCCGAAAACTAATCATTCACGAGATTTGAAGTCAAGAAACATTCAATCATTGGTTAGAGAAATTATTTCCAGACACACCAACCAATCTGGGCATCTGAAGACACAAAAGACTTAAACCAAAATTTTTACAAGTGAGTTCACAGTCTGACAGTGGGGTACAGTGCGAGAATTAAGGATTCTCACAGGCTAGACACATGCAGGGTGTGAGAAGTTTGCACTGAAATCAACACTGGGGTGCGAACCTCAGTTATTCTCGCAAGCTACAGAAAGGTGCAGTGCGAGAAGGTCTGTAATCAAGCAAATTTTGGAAAAAGGGTAGAACGTTTGAGGGAACTTCTGGATCCAGGGAGCCTGTGAGGATTTTCTCAAGACTCAGAGATTGATTGGTAATGAAAAAGGGTAGGTCAAAAGAAAATGGCCAAGAAAAAACCACCAAAATGGGTTGTATCCCCAGTGGAGTCGCCAATTTTGTTATCGGATAAATCGGTAGGTGCGGACATTAACAAATATCCCTAGATCCACCTGGATCTAGAACAAAACATGACAGAACATGACTCTTTCCCTAAGTTTCAATCATTGAATCTACTACTAATAAGGAATGAATGACATACCTTTATATCGCTTCCTTAGGTATCTGTTGTTCCCGCTTCGCTTCGTTGCTCTTGTGAAATCCGGTCCAAGACAACACAAACCAACCAAAGTGAAGATAGCAAAGTATATTCAATGTCAACCTATGCATGTGATCAAGGAGTTATGCAATAAAATAAGAGTGATTTTATGGGAAATGGATATGCCACTGTATTATATTAAATGTAGAAGATACAACCAGATCTCCTTGATGTCGCAAGCTTCCTTTCAGTGAACCTTGGTTCCAACACACACACTTGCTCTGTATTTTCATGAAGAAGATCCAATACAACTTGATAGACCAGATAGAGTCTTCAAGCTTCTGTCCAAGAAGGGTTCTTCACACAATCCTTTCACCAATTCTTCATTCAATCTTGCTTAAACTTTTCCATGAGAAACATATCAATATATAGGAGAAGGAGGGATGGTTACATGGATGAGGATGATCCCACCAAATCTGAGAAGTCAGTAGGATGCCAACCATGCAAATTCCAACTCATTTTCTAGAAGATTCCCTTCTATAACCTTCGTGACCTTTTCTCTTCTTCAAGCTTAAAAACAGGTTCGCACCCTACCTATAGAGTAGACTACAAATAGTTCGCACCCTAAGTGTGGGTGGCCTGTGAGATTGAGGGATTTTTGCACCCTGTAACATAGGCAGCCTGCGAACTCATCTTAAAAATGTGTTTTTTGGAAGAAGACGATAGTCACTTTTCTTAGGCAAAAAGTCCTTGTGGGAGTTTGAATACATCACTTGTAGAGACATCACCAGAGTCACCCAAAATCATGTGTAACATGCATCCACCTCAAGAGGTAGAGGAAGAAGTCCAAGACAATTTTTCAGAGGAAGAAGTAGAGAAGGATCTCATGGGAGAGGAAAAGGAAGAAGGCCAAGTTATTTTTTTAGAGGAAGAATTAGAGAAGGATCTCATGGGAGAGGAAAAGTAAGAGATGGGTTTAGAGAAGGATAAACAAATTTGGTCATTTTGAGAAAAATTGCAGAAGTAAAATGCATGATTTGGGAAAAAAGGTGCCAATACCACTGTTGAAGAAACTAGAAATGAGAAGTTGTTTATATCCAATTTAATGGCACCTAATGAAGGAAATAAGGCTTGGTACATTGATTCAGGATGTTCAACACACACGACATCTCAAGAGGAATTGTTCACTAGATAGATGACGATCAATCTTGTAAATTAATATTTGGAGATGATAGTGCTTTAAAAGTTAAAGGGAAAGGTACAATGACAATCCTAGCATTGAATGACAAGAAGAATTTTATTGATGATGCATTGTTGAAACTTACATTGAAAAATAAGCTACTCTTTGTAGGGAAAATAATGGAGCAAAACTACAAGTTAGTGGTTGATAACAAAGAATATCTAATTGTGGACAAGCTTAATAGAAATGCAGTTGTGGAAAGAGGAGAAATAATTGCATATAGAATTTCAAACTCACTTTTGCCTCAAGTGACTCACATAGTTCAAAGCTACAGAAAAAGTGAATAACAAACATTTGGAATTTGAGACTGGTACATTTGAATTTCAAGAATTTGATGTTGAAGAGAAAGACCAACATGGTGAATGGTATTCCCCACCTTGAAGTTGATGCATATTTGTGAAGGATGCATACTATGGTAGAAAGACAAGAAGACCTTCTTGAAGAGAACTTGGTAGGCTAGAGAATGTCTTGTATCAGTACATTCAGATTTATGTGGTCCCATGGAGACTTTGTCTTTTTGAAAAGCAAGGTATTTTATATATTTTATTTATGATTACTCAACAAAAACAAGGACATATGTTTTGCAAGAAAATCCATAAGTATTTGCACATTTTTTTTAGTTTAAGGAGATGGTTAAAAAATAAAGTGGCTTGAATATTCTCACCCTCAAATAAGAAAATGGGGGAGATTATAAATCTGATGAATTTATGAATTTTTACAAGTTGATTGGCATAAGGAAAGAGTTTACAAGTCAATTAGGTTTAGCTCGAGAGTTTACAAGTCAATCGGGTTTAGCTCAGGTGGTTTGGAGGAATGATTGTTATGTTGGAAAGTTGGTTGTGATTGATGTCAACCCTAGAAGAAGTCCATAATCCATTAGAAGTGATGGTTCTATTTGAAGGAATATCCAAATTTGTCCCCTTATGGCATATCTCTAAGCATGGCCCTCATGGAAATATTCTTTTAAGAAGCCTACAAAAATCCCTGGAAATACGGTTAAGTATGGTTAAACGGTTAAGAAGCCCCAAAGGTCTGGTAATGAAGCCCAAAATTGATTGGAGAAAAAGGGTATGAAGAACATCATAACTACATGTAAAACCCTTATAAATGGATAGTCCTCATCATGCCGTTTCCAACAGTAGGTGGTACACCACGTGGTTCCTCACAATTGAGAAGTTATACCCTCTTAAAGATGAAGCCCTGAAGTATGGTTAAAGATCCCCTAAGCGATTGCAACAATAAGTTACAAGTTGGCCCTAAAATTAATTAAAGGAGAAAGTTGTTGCAAAAAATAAGTTATAAGTTGGCCCTAAAGTCAAGTAAAGGAGGTACTTATAATAGTATAAATACACATCAAATAAACTATCATAATTAACCAAACAAGTTTCATAAAACAAGTAAGTGATCTCTTAGAAAAACT
>JZKD02S2075696.1:188038-219718 GCA_000966675.3 Picea glauca
TGAGTGATTTGCGAGAACAAAGCCATCGATACCATACAAATTGATTGGGTTCTAAATATAAAGAAGCAATTCGTACCTTTTGTGTATGTGGCACATTATGTAGATCAAATAATTGGTCCATTTGAAGTATCCATGTGATTGGGTCCTTGCCATCAAACTTCCTCATATCGATCTTAGGAACATGGTTGGTATTCAACCCAAATTTTGAATTTCTCCATTCTATATTCACCTTCCTTGTGTCCTCATCATGAATTTCATGGGATACATTTTCACTTTCAGGTGTCCTCTCTATTATGAAAATTTTCAATCCTTCCATGATCTCCCCTTTTAAACCCTCCATCATCTCTTGTAGTTCATCTTTTGTTACTGTATTCTTTTGTAAATCATTTATGTCCCTAAGAATTTCTTCACCTTCATCAAGAGTCCATGTAGGATTATCTAGAGGCTTATTTGGTGTAGAAGTTCCCATTTTGGGTGGCATGTTGGCCAAGTATCACTTTTGAACCTTGATTTTGAGGTGGTTATGCTAGATAATATTTCTTCTGCTCTATCTCCAAATTTTCGGCCCTTCTGGGTATGAAACTTTATTTTTTGTAGTTCTCTAATATTTCTTCTCTTCAATGCCACAGGTATGATCAAAATTGGATCTGCCAAGTGGAATTTATAGCGTGCCCCACACAAAATAATTGATATAAAATTCTGAAACTCGTACCATAAATACTACAGGCTGTCCACTATCCAATTCAACCAGTCTCAGTCAATTTGGATACTCTAGGAAGAAGTTATGATTGTTTTACCTGGAACACCTTCTTGAGACTAGTCAATAGGACTAGTCAGATACCGTATCTTCCACAGGGTGTATCTACAAATGTAAGATGACCTAGAAGATGAAAATTTTACCACATATACCTTACTTATTTCTGTGAATATCCTCTAGATTTCAAGGTCTGAAACGTTACGGAAATTTGTTTATAGTGAAAATTCCGCAATGGCGTAGTTCATGATGATTCCAGAACCCTATATTTCACATGATATATCTCCAAAATTATAAGGTCTCAGGAGTTGAAAGTTTAACCCAACATGCCTTGATTCATCTACTAAATATCCTCCAAGCCATTCCTTCTGAAACATTGTAGAAAAAAATTTATAGTGAAAATTCCAAGGTGTATCAGATGTAGCAGCGAAACCCCAAGACCTTGAGCTCTGATACCATATGTTAAGAACCAAATATCAATATAGCATAGAAAAACCTCAGAATAAGTACTGTTACACATTATTTTCTTCATCCCTATGATCGTTAATGATGTAAACCTATCTGTTGCCTTCAGAAGGGTCAGTGGCCTGAGTTCCTAAAGAGAGAAGGGAGAAGAACTTTTCCTGAGAAAAAAAGTTGCATTTTCCTATGTAAAAACCTTATAAAAAAGGATGTTCGCAGGTTTCTATATAGGTAGGGTGCGAGAATGACCCATTCTCTCAGGTTTCACTATAGCCAGGGTGCGAGGTGTTCGCAGGTTGCTCTATAGCTAGGGTGCGAGAATGCCAGCACGTGGGAAAAATGAGCGTTTTCTCGAATCTTCTAGAAGGAGAAACTTNTGGTATATATAGGAGACTAGGAGGTATAATTACAACTAATGGAATAAAGCCGACATAAATAAAATAACATTACTAATGTAATATTCCCCAATTAAGGGGTAATGATCCAATATTATGGCTTAACAGATAGGTACAAAGTCATAGACGACATCATCTTCTATAAAGACCGAGTCTACCTGGTGCCCGGATTGGGTCTCAAAAAGAATATTTTGGAAACAATACACGAATCTCCATTAGTAGGCCATCAAGGGTTCTTCAAAACTTATAGGCAGGTCAGGGAGAGATTCTCTTGGAAGGGCCTCAAGCAGGATGTGATGAGACATATCAATGAGCGTGTGACTTGTTAGCAGAACAAGTCAGAGTAAACACTTCCGGTAGGGTTACTTCAACCACTTCCCATTCCATAGTAGAAACGAGAAAGTATATCCATGGAATTCATTACAGGCCTACCCAAGGCTTAGGGTAAGGAATGTATTTATGTAGTGGTCAACAGATTGAACAAGTTTGCACATTTCGTCATGATTCCTACCGAATACAATGCAGTACAGGTGGCCGAGATATTATTCACAACGATTTTCAAACTTCGTAGGTTGCCATAGAGTATAGTTAGCGACATAGACAATCGGTTCATCAACATAGTTTGGCATGAGGTATTCATATTGGTTGGGAAAGAGTTGACACCCAACATCATTTACCACCCCTAAACGGATGGGCAGACAAATATAGTCAACAAGTGGGTAGAGGGGTATTTGAGGAACTATGTGAGTGGACATTAGAGAGTGTGGCTAGGGTGGTTACATCTTAGAGGGAACTATTACATCACTACCTTCCACATGTCCATAGGTATGAACCCATTCAGATAATTATGTGGGTATCATGCTCCCACTTTGATTGACCTATTTTTTGGAGACAATCGAGCTCCCAAGGCCAAGGATTGGATATTAGAGAGTCAGGAAATTCTCAATGTACTAAAGGAGAATCCACATATGAAACATAATCGAAAAAATTTGCATGCAGAAAGACACATGATAGAGCGTAGCTTTGAGGTTGGGGATATAGTATTCATGAGGCTACAACCATATACGTAGTCATATTTGAAGAAGAGTAGGGCATAGAAGCTCAAGCCCAGGTTCTATGGACCATACATGGTCATACACAGGGTAGGCAAAGTGGCCTATGAGATAGAGCTACCCAAGGGAAGCCAGATTCACAATGTGTTCCACGTTAAGAAAGCAGTGGGAAAATTCATCAGCACTTCAGAGGAGCTTCAACCTTTGAATGAGGAGGGGCAGTTGGAGTTATTTCCTGAGGAGATATTGGATTTCAAAGAGAGGAGATTGAGGAGCAGGGTCACCAAGGAGTGTTTGGTCAAATGGAGGGGACTTCTGGTAGAGGATGCTACTTGGGAGAGTGAGTAGATTTTGCAACACCCCTGATTGATGTTACCTGAGGACAAGCAATATTGGGAAGGGAGGACTGTAATGCCCCTTTTCGAGTAGGAGCTCCATAGAGGAAGTCTTAGTATTCTAAACGTCCCCTTTTAGACTATATCTAGGAAGAAACATGGGAAAAGGGTCATTTGATGTCATTTCACTAGGGAATGTTATATTTCGAAGGTGATATTAAGTGAAAAGTGGGAAAAAGCCAAATATTGAGGTCACTTAAGTGAAAGAGGCTAAATATAGAGTTCAACAAAGAATTAGGGTTTGAGAGAGTATATGAGGGAGAAAAACGACCTAATTGATCATTATGACGTATTATGATTTGAGAATTGATCTAAGAGGAGAAAACACATAGGTTCAGGCGAATCAGTGGAGGATTGTAGATTCCAGGAGGAAGACACCGATTGATTGGATTCGGTGTTGAGAGACACACCTTAGATAATTGGGAAACCCATACATGTTTTCCACTTCTTCATCAAAGTTTCAGTAGCAATTTCAACAATAGATTCATCGTGGATTCCAGAGGAGGGAATCCGTCATAGAGTAGGTCGCTTCACCTGAAGAAGCCTAGTGAATATTATCCCTTCAAACCCAATAGATATCATGGAAAGGTGCTTCCATTAAACCATCTAGAGTAGGTTTCTAAGCATCCTAGCCACCAGGGTGTCATATTCAGGTTGTGGGGCATTGCAGTGGGTTTACCGATAGCAACAATAGTACAATTTATCAAATCTACTCATCCAAGGAGACATTGATCCATAATCCTTCAGACCCATTAGAGGAGGAGGCTGGGTGCCTCTATTGAGACATATTACAACAAATTTTGATAGTGGAATCATCCATGGTGACTTATCCAACCATTTTTCGATAGTTACAGTGTAACCTTGTGGGTGAAAATAAGGGAAAGAAGGTCGCCAACCTTGGGGACTTAGCAGATCAACAGATCCATCCGAACTAGTTGATCTTGGAGAAAGGCACATCTAGTGAGCCAGTTTCCATCAGTTATCGACGATGGATTCCAACAGATCCACCTTGCATGCAGTCGTTCCTCATGCATGCAACATTTTCCCACATGCATGTCATCTAACCCGCTTGCATGTAATATTTCAGGCCTTGCATGGCAGTGATATATTATCACATGTAGTTTCTGATACTTTTCTAGTTTATATCTTTGTATTTCTGGCATAGATCCATTCATTAGCTGATCTATCTGAAACTATTTGATTATTATTTACATACATGTAGTTGTGAGTGAATTTTGTACATGCATGTGATTTTTTGTAATTGACTACTTAATCCAAATATCTAAACATGTCATTATACTCAAACAAACAAAAATGCAAGATTTGCATGAAGCTCAGAACTATTGAAACTCTATCAGAAACCCTTAACCACATCCATAATCCCAAAGAGTATCAATTTCAATAACAAATAGTCAACAATTGAGGTTAATATCTAGATCTGCAGATCTATGGATATTACATAGGGACACATTGTGGGTTGAGAAGGGGTAAAAGTGGACCCCAAAAAGATACAAGATATGCAGGAGTGGCCATGACCCATGAATTTAAATCTCTTAAGGGGTTTTCTCGGTCTCACAGGATATTACAGTAAATTTTTCCACCATTATGAAAAAATTGCTAAGACCTTAACCAACCTTGTTAAGAAGAATGCATTTCATTGGACACCTTCTGCTAAGCAAGCCTTCATCGAGTTAAAGAGTGCCATGTGCACTTCTCCTATCCTAGCCACTCCTAACTTCAACAAAACCTTTGTGGTGGAATCAAATGCATCTGGCACTGGTCTAGGTGCAGTTCTCACACAAGATGGTCAACCTGTGGCATTTACTAGCAAAGTGTTGAGTGGCCGCAATCTGGGAAGATCTACATATGAAAAAGAAATGATGACCATTCTCCATACGGTGCACACATGGCAACCATATCTTTTGGGGTGTTGTTTTCAGATAAAAATAGATCACCATAGTCTGAAGTATTTTTTGGAGCAATGGTTATCCTCCCCAGATCAAAACAAGTGGCTGACCAAAATATTGGGTTTTCATTATGAAATCATATATAAAAAGGGAAAATAAAATATAGTAGCAGATACATTTTCTAGACAACTTGAGTAGGACAGTTCCCTCTTTTCCTTATCCTTACTAGTCCCTGATTGGATTGAAGAAGTATGCCAAGAGTGGCTAAATCACCTGACTCTTTCCCGGTTAATTCAACGCCTTCAGAAGGACCCTAATTCTCCCATCGACTAAACTTGGTAGGAAAATATTCTTAGATATAAGGATCTCTTGGTTCTATCACCATCATCAGCACTCAAGCCATGGTGCTTAAATGAGTTGCACTTATCAACTATGGTTCTATTTGAAGGAATATCCAAATTGGTCCCCTTATGGCATATCTCTAAGCATGGCCCTCACGGGAATATTCTTTTAAGAATCCTACAAAAAGACCTGGAAATACGGTTAAGTATGGTTAAATGGTTAAGAAGCCCCGAAGGTCTGGTAATGAAGCCCAAAATTGATTGGAGAAAAAGGGTATGAAGAACATCATAACTAAATGTAAAACCCTTATAAATGGATAGTCCCCATCATGCCGTTTCCAACAGTAGGTGGTACACCATGTGGTTCCTCACAATTGAGAAGTTATACCCTCTTAAAGATGAAGCCCTGAAGTATGGTTAAAGATCCCCTAAGCGATTGCAACAATAAGTTACAAGTTGGCCCCAAAATTAATTAAAGGAGAAAGTTGTTGCAAAAAATAAGTTATAAGTCGGCCCTAAAGTCAAGTAAAGGAGGTACTTATAATAGTATAAATACACATCAAATAAACTATCATAATTAACCAAACAAGTTTCATAAAACAAGTAAGTGATCTCTTAGAAAAACTGAAGCAACGAAAGAGTGCGAAGGAGGAAAGTCTTAGAGAAGACCCTATTTGAGTAGACCCTCGCAGGTCGGGTATAGGAAATCCCATGAGGAACCCGCAAGTTTCACATGACTCATCACGCGAGGCCCCTCTAGTTGCTAAGTCTAGTCCAGCGACGCTGAGGAAAAGTTTGAAGATGGTGCTATCTTATTGATGCTAAAGCTGAGGAAGGTTTGATGATCTGAGATCTTGTGCATCATGTTCTTTACATGCTAAAAGGTATGGTTCTCTATATGTTTTCATGTTCATGCTTGAGGCATATGTTGGAGATTTTGGTATATGCTTGATGCATATTTTGGAGGTTATAACATATGCTTTGAGGCATAACTTGGAGGGTTTGAAACATGTTTGATGCATATTTTGGCACATGATTGAGGCATGCCTTGAATATTATTGAGACATGGTTAATGCATATCTTGTTGGTTATGGTACATTATTTGAGACATATCTTGGATATTTTGGCACATGGTTTGAGGTTTATCTTGGATGTTTTGATACATGCTTTGACACATATCTTAGAAGGTATGGCACATGCTTTGAGGCATATATTGGAAGGTATGGCACATGCTTTGAGGCATATATTGGAAGGTATGGCACATGTTTGAGGCATGTCTTGGAGGTTGTTTTGGAATATCAGGGATATCTCAGAGGTATTGTCACATGGTTTGATGCATATCTTGGCACATGCTTGATGCATATCTTGGCACAAGGTTTGATGCATTTCATGGTGATATTGAGCCTATGATTTGAGGGATGTTATTGGTGAACTTGGCATAAGATTTATGTGGTTGAACCGGTTTTGAAGATGATGGTGTATTGATATCAGTGAAGGTAATAGTGACATGTTGATGATGATGATGTATCAGTATTAGTGAAAATTACAGTGACAACTTGAGTCTCTTATTTATATTTTTGGGAGGTTGGGTGTTGCACGAGAAGATTGGTGTTTTAAGATAGTAGGTTGGTTCTTGCAAAGGAGTTGAAGCTTCCTTTGAGTTGGTGCTCATAAAACTGAGGGGGTTGGAGCTTCCTTCTAGTGGGTGCTAGAGAATCTAGAGATTTGGAGTTTCCTTTAGGTTGGAGCCTATAAACTAGGGGTTTGGAACCTGCTTCCTATTGGAGCTCAAGAATTCAGGGAGTTGTAGCTTCCTTAAGGTTGGAGCCAGTAAATAGGTGGTTGGTGCCTCCTTCCAGTTGGTGCTTCCCATGGATGTAATATTCAATATATATATTAAAAATCCTTCCATGGTTTTCTCCCATTTGGGTTTCCACATAAAACTCTTGTGTACTGTGTATCTATGATTATATGTTGATTATATCTTAAATTCAATCATAAGTGATAAATTATTGATAACTTAATTGAAAATGGTAAAAAGTGCTCAATACTGATTCACCCCCGCTCCCCCCCTCAGTATTGGTGAATATTCCAACAATTGGTATCAAAGCAGGTTCTTCAAAAATAGTATAACCACTCAAAGGTAGATCATGGAGTGCAATAATAATGGAAAACCAATGTTTGATGGTTATAACTATGCCTTTTGGAGCATAATGATGAAAACATTTGTGAAAACACAAGGGTTTTATGTCTGAAAAGCAGTAGTAGATGGATATGTTAGCACAATATTGGTCTATGCCTCAACATTGCATAAGTGGTGCTACCTAATATTTCACAGAGAAAAAAATCTACATTTCACCATTCATTTTGGCAAATGAATACAATTGTTATGGGATTTTTATTTGTTTTGGGGAAAATTGAAATTATATTGAGTTATTCCCAATATCCAAGTTCAAGCGTCAGAGCACCCATGGATTTATGCTACCGAATTGCATGTAGAAACACAGTCGGGTGCTACCTACAGGCGCTGCGTAATATTCTGGCAGAGGATAAATTATGCAGAGTTATTCTGCTAGTTTTGAGTCACTAATTTAAAACTTGGGTTATGAGTAGTTGAGGATGTATTTTTTAAAACTGGAGGAGGTTTTTGTTCATAAAATTACAAATAACAAAAAACTCTCTCATTATTTCAAAATTTGTTTTGGTTTGAGATATATTGGATATAGAAGTAGGAATTACATACTTTGCATAGTGGTGCTGCGTACTAATTGTCTGTAGCGGTCACGGTTTTGATATTCAACTTGTTGGGAGGTTGCCACATGTCAAGGAGAGTTCGAATGTATTCTCAAGGATCATTTAGATATCAAGGGACACTTGCACATAAGATTTATCTCCATCAAAGGCCTCATGCATGAGGTGGAAACAATTTATTAATGACTTCCAACAAATTCCTGAAAAATCAACAGTTTGTTGGATTTTTGTCTCTTTGATTGTTGCCACCTATCTCCAAGGCTTAGAATCTAATGGAGGAGATGGGATTCGACCTACTTAGGTTATTTGGATGCTATTTTCTATTTAAGGAGTGAGATATCTCTTGGAGAAGAGGATTGATGAGCCAAGAGAGGCTAGAGAGAGTAGGAATAGGCAGTTTTCCTGTGTGTGTTCATTTGTAAGCATGTGGGCATTTTTTTATTGTAAGCATTACTGCTATTGGAGACTCATGAGAGCTGTGATTTCAGATTGTAAATATTCTATCTATATTTCTTCTTATTTGAATATATTGCAGATTTGAGGATCAAAGACTATCAACAATTTATGGATCCCTAAGCAGCAGAGGATCTGTTGTATTTTTCCCATCAGTCATTGTTTATATTCCAGTATTTGTTGATTCATTAAATTGAGAGGATCTCTATTTATTGAACATTCTATCTTATGTTTTCCTTCTTCATTTCTTCCACCTATCAGCATATACTCTTGTTTTCTGTTAAGCAACTTTTGTGCCTTCGATGAGTGGGATGTTTGTCACTCCATTGCCCATTGGTGTAGCCTACTAATCTGTAGTTTGCTGCCCTCTCTCTTTCTTTATCCATCTTGTTGATCCACCTATTCAAAAGCAAAGTTATATTTTACATTCTGATGGGTGTTGAGCTTACACTTTAGCAGTCAAAGTGTGACTTTCAGTGCTAACATTTTTGGCGCTATTGACGAGGACGAATTTGAGCTGATTGAAAATCTCCCTGGGAAGAACGACACTGCACAACTCCAGCTTTAGATGTTTACTAAAGTTGGACACCTTCAAGACTTCACATTCACCATGGCGACTCCATTGTTCAGAATCTATTGGTGACTCCACTGGGGATGAGGAAAATCAAATGGCTATGAAGGCTATCCTGGCCAGGAGGTTTTCCCCACTCAATTTCTCAGCCATAGATGGTTATCCACATCCTGTGCCTCAAATTGATGAATGGAAAGATCTGCTGACCAGATTTAATGAAGGTGAGAATGATAGCCTTGTTGAACATGTTCATGAATTTCATGTTTTGATGCAACAACTTGACATTCATCATGAAGATATATTGATGAAAATGTTCATGTATTCATTGGAAGGCGATGCGAGACAATGGTATAGAACACTCCCTACTTCTAGTATTTCCTCTTTAAAGGACTTTCATGATGTTTTTTATTCTCATTGCAAGAAAATTTATCCTGCTGAAAGACTTTTTGAGAATTGTTGTGAGGGGTATGCATCATATATTCAAGATTCAACAAGTGATTCCTCTAGCAGTGATGATGAAGGGGATGATTGTAGATAGAAAGACTTAGATGATGAGTTTCATAATGATTTTCCTAAATTTGAAGAACAAATGCATCATTCATGTCAAAATCTAGGTCCCCAAGAGAAAGATCAATATGGACAATCCATCATTTCCGTATCTCCTCCTTTTCTCGATTCTTTAAGTCAAGAGGTCATCTTAAATTCAGATTTATTTAATCATGAGAATAGTGTTGCATCTTTTCATGACCGAATTCATAGCTTATCAGTCCCTCCTATTGTTAATGAACCAATGTTCCATGATTTTCCAAGTTTTGATGACTATGAGGATGTTTTCCCTGAGAAACTAGCTGTCCCAGCTATTGTACTAATCCCCTCAGCCATTAATAGTCAAATGGTCATTGATTCACATTTGTATGATGATTATGAAGATGATTTCCATGAACAATTTGTTGAAGACCTTACATCAGAAAAGTACCCTTCCCATCAAGGCAACAATAGCTTGTTTCAACCCTCATGTCATATTTTTGTTGCTGAAAAAGAAGAAAAAGATGATAATCTAATTTTAGAGGGTGAAAAAATGAGAAATTGGGACCATAAGCCAAGATATGATGAATATCCCTCACAATCAGAAGATAAGATAGAAGAATTTAGTTTCCCAAGCACTTCTAATTGTGATGAACTGCCCTATCAACCCCCTATTCCTCTTGAAGACACAAGCTCAGTTTCATCAAGCAGACAAGATCAAATGCCATGTGATCAGATGAGAAAGGTTGAAATTAAAGAAAGACAAGCATCACTAAGACTTTTTCCTAATACACCTCATGACCAGGAGTGGACCAAGGCCATATGCATTGAGGATGAATAAGAAAATCAACAAGCCATACAACAACCAAGAACAGTGGAGGAAGGACCTAATACAATACTTTTCCTTTTTTCACAAAGCAATGTTGCAGGGGCAAGTACTGATGATGTTTTTCAGGATCCATTTGCAGCTTGTCTGGAAGCAGAAAGTGGGCATAGGCTCATTGATTTCTTCAATGGAAAGTGTATTGCCAGAGGTTTCTTTGACGTGCCTTCAAGTAAGAATTATCTCTGATGCTTAAGCAAGCACATTTCAAAGCTTCAAACAGTTGAAAAAATGATGAAATGGCTTCATTGGTTGTTTCATATAACTTGAAAGCTTCATTTTCCCAATAATTGGAGTAGGTGTGTGTAATAAGATTGCTGGACAAGCATCGTTTTCATCATTTTTTCATTTTTAGTTTTCATTTTCATTTAGTTTCAACTGAAGGTCACAGGTCAAAGCAGATTGCAAAGGTTAAAGGTTGAGAACATGACTCCACAAGCCCAAAGGATAAGGCACTGAAACTACAAGAGTTCTTAGAGCCTCACAGGGAGGAATGTATCCCCCATGGAGCCTATGTTAGCACAAGATTGGTTTATTCCTCAGTGTTGCATAAGTGGTGCTACCTATAGGCGCTACCTAATATTTCACAGAGAACAAAATCTGCATTTCATCATTCATTTTGGCAAATGAATACAATTGTTATGGGATTTTTATTTGTTTTGGTGAAAATTGAAATTATATTGAGTTATTCCAAATATCCAAGTTCAAGCGTTAGATCACCCACGGATTTATTCTACCGAATTTCATGCAGAAACACAGCCGGGTGCTACCTACAGGCGCTGCGTAATATTCTGGTAGAGGATAAATTGTGCAGAGTTATTCTGCCAGTTTTGAGTCACTAATTTAAAACTTGGGTTATGAGCAGTTGAGGATGTAATTTTGAAAACTGGAGGAGGTTTTTGTTCATAACATTGAAAATAAAAAAAACCTCTCTCATTTTTTCAAAATGTTTTTTTGTTTGAGATATATTGGATATATAAGTAGGTGTTGCGTACTCTGCACAGTGGCGCTGCGTACTAATTTCCTGTAGCGGTCACGGTTTTGATATTCAACTTGTTGGGAGGCTGCCACATGTCAAGGAGAGTTTGAATGTATTCTCAAGGATTAGTTAGATATCAAGGGACACCTGCACCTAAGATTTAGCTCCATCAAAGGCCTCATGCATGAGGTGGAAACAATTTATTAATGACTTCCAAGAAATTCCTGAAAATCAATAGTTTGTTGGATTTTTGTCTCTTTGATTGTTGCCACCTATCTCCAAGGCTTAGAATCCAATGGAGGAGATGGGATTCAACCTCCTTAGGTTATTTGGATTCTATTTTATATTTAAGGAGGGAGATATCTCTCAGAGAAGAGAATTGATGAGCCAAGAGAGGCTAGAGAGAGTAGGAATAGGTAGTTTTCCTGTGTGTGTTCATTTGTAAGCCTGTGGACATTTTTTGATTGTAAGCATTACTGCTATTGGAGACTCATGAGAGCCGTGATTTCAGATTGTAAATCTTCTGTCTATATTTATTCTTATTTGAATATATTGCATATTTGAGGATCAAAGACTGTCAATGATTTATGGATCCCTAAGCAGCAGGGGATCTGTTATATTTTTCCCATCAATCATTGTTTATATTCAAGTATTTGTTGATTCATTAAATTGAGAGGATCTCTATTTACTGAACATTCTATCTTATGTTTTCCGTCTTCATTTCTTCCACCTATCAACATATAATCTTGTTTTCTGTTAAGCATCTTTTGTGCCTTCGATGAGTGGGACGTTTGTGACTCGATTGCCCATTGGTGTATCCTACTAATCTGTAGTTTGCTGCCCTCTCTCTTTCTTTATCCATCTTGTTGATCCACCTATTCAAAAGCAAATTTATATTTTACATTCTGATGTGTGTTGATCTTACACTTTAGCAGTCAAAGTGTGACTTTCAGTGCTAACAAGATACATGGCACTTGCCACACCCCCAACATATAGATATGGAAAGAAGCTTAGTGAAAACAATTCAAAGACTAAAAATGCTATTATGAATGGCCTGGTTGATTTAGTATATGTCAAGGTTATGCATTGTGAATTTGCAAAGGATTTTTTGGATAAAATTCAAATTTTTTATGAAGGAGATGACAAAGTCAAAGGAGCCAAGCTTCAAACTTATAGAGGTCAATTTGAACAACTGAAAATGAAAGAAGATGAAGATATCGTAGCTTATTTTCTACGAGTTGATGAAATAGTTAATACTATTAAAGGCTTGGGAGAAGAAATTAAAGAACCAATAATTCTTCAAAAGGTACTTAGGTCTCTTGTAATGATATTTGACCCTAAGATTTCAGCCCTAGAAGAAAGAGCAGATCTTGCTACATTGAGCATGGGCGAGCTACATGGAATAATTACAACTTATGAAATGAGAATAGAACGAGATAATCCATCCAAGAAGGAAGAAAATTTCAAAGAATCCAATAAGATAAGAAAGAATAAGCATAAGTCAAAGTAAAATTTCAACTGTAGCGATGTTTCAGATGAAGACAAATAAATAACCAACTTCGTAAGGAAGATGAAGAGATGAACTGACAAGTACAAAGGCAAGCTTCCCTTACTATAATACCCTTGTTTCCCCCTGCTTGTAATTAATCATTAATTATGATTATCATGCTATGGAATATGTACAATGTAAATTTATTATTGTTTAGATTGCCAACGATTGACTGCGGGGGTGAAGCCTCGAAGTATTGTCCATGATATCACTAGAGGAAAATAGTGAGGAATCTGTGGAGAGGGTTCATTATGTCAAAATGACCCAGATATCTCCTTACTGAAATAATAAGCCTCATCCTGATCCAAATGAGGAATCAGTTAATAAGAAAGGGACTGGTGGTTGAACAATCAACTACCCCAATGAATGGGAGCATGGAGGGTCTAGCTGGGGAGGCAAAAAGCTGTCAGACCGAAGTACCACAAAGGGCAGTTTTTTTTCCTGCAGGACCAGACTGATATGAGTTTCCTTATGATAGAAGGAACAAGATAGGTCCAGAACCTTCCCAAGGAGGAGAAAGGCATGAAATAATACATGTGAAAGAGATAATATGGAGGAGAGGTGTGCAACCAGTATATGTAGAGAGAAAGATGAAGAGTGCGAGAGGCTCTTGAGCTGAGAGGAAGAAATGGAAGCTCGATAAGATATTCTGGTTACTGAAGAGAACAAGAGAAAAATATCCCTAGGAGTTTGCAAAAAAATCCGACCTAAGCAAATGATCGTGAGCTTGATGTTGAGGGAGCATCTGATAAACCTTGCAGAGGCTGTGACATAGAGAGATCTCTGAGGAATTGCAAGAGTTGCTGTGATAGAGAGAGTGTCTGAGAAACTGTAAGAGTTCCCTAATTATATCATGGCTTGGCACGGGGGTGGCCAGAGTGATAATAATGAATGCCTCTAAGCCTATGGTTGGGTGGAGAGGCTAACACCCACAGTCAGTTGGTCGGTAATCGACTGTAATAGATAAGTGTTTCATTTACCCTATGCACTTGGATTGCAATGCATGTTTTGAATATTTAAGTTTTCTTATCTCTGAGTTAATTGGGTAATGTTATGTTATCTATTTTCGGAGTTATATGCTTGTGTGTGTATTTCATGTTTGAAGGAATGAACCTTTGATATTCTATAACTTTCAAATTGTTTCTCTTTTGAAATCTTGGTGAAAGGAATACACATATACTCGTTTGAGTATAAAATATCGAAGGAGTGACCCGTGCAAAGCGTGCACAGGGTTGACACTCAGTGAAGTGTTGAAATGATATCAAGGTGAGCGAGCGCAAGGAGTGCGCAGGAGATTTTTGAGAGTCTCAAGATTAGGAAAGATAGAGAGATTTAGGTCTCGAAAGGGAGGATTCCTTTGTTTGGAGGATGAGTGGACGAGATCTGTTTGGGAGGAAAGAAGTTCTCTCATGACCATTGGATATGGAGAAGAAGCATGGGTGTTAACCCCTCGAGTCCTCTGGACTTCGTCAGTTCGACGAATGGTGTGTGCTAATCGTAAAGGACGAAAATTCTATGAAGTCTCGGAGCTTGAAGGTAATTTGGGTTGTTAGTAGTAGAGGGACACATGTCCGCAGATCAACGAATATCCGAAATTCTGGTTATCTGGATAAATAAAAATGCAATCGCAAGAGTGTGCAAGTTCTGTGAAGCTCCGAAGGCCGGAGAAAATCTTGGCCATTGGTGCCAGGTGCACATGGCAACAAATTGAGCGTGGTTTGGAGTTCGACGCTCCAGAAAAATATGAGGTGTGTTTTATTTTGGGTCGAGTACTCCCAAAGGCTGAGGTAGATATCGACCACTCATTATCGAGGACACGTGGACCATTGATCAAGGTCCTTCGCATGTTCGAACTTCGAAACTTTGGAAGGAAGTGTGATACAAGGCGTGGAAATATTTGAAGCCTAGAGCCCAGAAAAGACATCGACTGTCAATCTAAGGATCCTTTGGGATCCCTCTCGACCATTTGATCATAGGGACATGCGTATTTGTTAGAGAAGTATTTGCCTCACCCTATGCAATATTGCAGAGAGGGCCTTATTCCATTTCCCTATGCAGACTTGTCTTCCCTGTTCCTAAAGTCCAGAGACTAAAATATAAAGTTTTTCCACTTATACGCATATTGCACCCTATACAACAAGCATATACATAGGTTGCTCTACTACAGCCCGCGTACATCGGGATTTATGCCAAATAATCAAAATTAAATGTCGGGTTTCCATGTCACGACAGGATATTTCTGATCCTTGGCCTTCCATATACTGGAAACGCTCTGACTCAGCCCTTCAGTTTCATTTTGAAGGCTATAAAGAAGTCAATTCCAAGTTGTGGAAAAGGAGAGAGAATTCAAATTTTAGAGCAAAGTTACTCTGGAGAAATTATTTACTTCATATTGAGTCTGCATCCCTTTGTCCTTTAAGTCTGAACACAGTGCTCAACCCCCAAGATCTTCCCTTATTGATGGAGAACCTCTTTGTCTCCCTTATATGATATTGCCTTTGGTGGAGGATTGAAGTGGTGGAGGCCCAATTGGAAGGAAATCAGTTTCTTGGTTCTGAACCATGCCGACACGGAAGTCTGTAATATTTTCACTTTTGCTGATCATTTATTATTAAAAATACTCCTTTCCCATCCAATTGATATCTTGTGAATATATGTATTATTATCCATGGGCATATTTGTTATGTATGTTGATGGATTATGCTATCTAATGTGATAACCTTTTATATTTCCACCATATGCTTGTTTTCACTTGTTTGTTGAGAACTTGTTGCAGGTATATAGCTTTGGGTCGAAGTGCTCAACGATGGACATCATCGAACATCTGGACGAGGTAGTCCTCTTTCTTATCTTGCTTGCACATTGGTTTATATAACATGTCGTTGGGATAGAGTTGATTTATGCAGTCATTTTCGTCTGTTGTGGTTCACCCTAGTCATAGAGAGATTTTCCTTGTAATAGAATTGATGACCATACTAGGGATTGAATCTTCTTTTTTAGGGTTTGAAGTACTTTTCTCCTTATATTGCTCTCATTTATATTGTGGTTCACATCGTATCATTGCTTGACAACTCCTGTTCACTCTGGTTTCAAGTTTTCAACCTTTCTCGCTTGCCTAGCCTTGTTTCAAAGCATATACGTACCTTTTTCCTTGACAATTGCGTATACACGTAGGTTGTCTCACTGCAAGCTGCGTATACACGCTCTGTTTGCCCAAACAGTCACGTACACCTTTTCTCCTTTCCTATTTTCTTGGTCTAGTGTTTGCTAGGTGGGATTTGATGCTTGTTGAGCCTTCTTAGGTCTCTGTAGTGCCTGTTGAGTGCCTGTGGGATGGCAGGAAACCCTTTTTTGGTTGAATTTCTCGGCAAAGTCTTTCTCTTCATTTTTTCATTTTTATTGTCCTTGTACATTGGGATGGGTGTTTTGTTGCTTGATATCCCGCTTGAGTTAACTCTTTTTTATACACAATAGCGCTATATATATCAAGTTACTTTTCAGTCTATGCATTTTCAGTTTCAATATATTGAAAATACAAAAAATAGGCATTTTGCATTGCTTGGCATTTTTGTCTTTTGATTTTTTATCATTAGCTTAGTGCATACAGTGAAAGATTGCATTTTTACTTCTGAATTGCAGTGTTGAATTTGAAAATTGCATCGTTTTTAGAAGCATATCATACATTAAAAGTTAAAGTTAGGACTTTGCATTATTTTCATATTTAATTTTCTTGCAGAGTCATAACACCATGAGTTTCACTACCATACCTTTTTGAGTAATCACAACCATTAAAATCAATGCTACAATTTAAAATTTATTAGTAATGATTTTATTTTCTAGGGTGCACAAACTAGCCTAGGATTTAGTGCCTTGGAATAGAATTTTGTGAGTAAAATTCTCCAAGGCAATTAAATCAACATATGTGTCTGAGTCAGGGAGTGGAGCAGGCTTCACAGAACATACACCACTCCACGTACTCAGAGGTGGCATCGCCAAGGCCAAGGCCAAGCCAAGGCCCTAAGGCTTACTGTCAAGGTTCAAGTTGAACCTATTGAAGAAGAGCATTCGCAGGTCTTGGATTGGAGAATCTAGTGGTACTGTATAACCAAGCAGCCTCGATGAATGAGGTGAATGAAATCAAACCATGGGAAAAAAAAAACGAACCCTCACCCTCCCTATGGTCAGGGTATAATTGGTAAGATGAGGAGGCTCCACTCACATCTGAGTTAATCATGAGGTCGCACGAAGTTGGCTGAAGGGATATCCCCCTGATACCTTCCTAGTGCCATAGATATTTCTTGGGATCTATTCACATCTAGGGATTTTGTTAGTGCCTTTACCTCTGTGAGAGGTGGTGCTTTCAAGGTTTTGGGCTTTGCTACCCTGCCCATATGGTGGACCTGACTTACGACTACTCGTCTATGCATCGATTATACAATAGTTTATTATTTGCTTGACTTAGGTGTCTCATAGGTTACTTGCAGGGGTTATTCTACAAGTACCTTGGGTCAGATAAGGGTCAACCATCACACAACCTTTATGGAGGATTACCTCTCCGGGGGGATCTGACTGAATGGTTGTTAAGTCCACGAGGGCCTTTATAATTGATTATGTTACCTCCAATATTTAGCAGGGAGTCTCAGGCCCCTCTTGGGTGAGACATACCTTCTTTAGGGAGGGAGGCCACTCAACCACTTTACGTCATTTGCATGCATATTGGCCATTTGAATTTCAGCGTGCTCTTTGATTACTAGTTGGCCTTAAGAGTATATACTGAGTCCTCATTATGGACAGTGGAGTCCCTTTGGCTTCCTCATTTACTGCTGCTTACCCCATGATGCCTACTCAGTTCATGGGGATGAATCCTCATGTTTCCCATAATGGTATGCAGAACTTTGGTACTCAGTTTGCACCTTGGGTCCCTAGTCATTCTCCCGTTGATATACCTTCACCCTTGCAATCATCTCCATGGTCCACTTATATGAATCCTAGCATTGGATTTGAGGGCAAAATGGCCCCAACCTATTTTTATGATGGGAGGTTGGAACCTCCCCTCTTACGGATCTAGTCCTAGTTATGCTCTTTCAGGAGCCAATTCTCAGATGGGTACTTACTCTACTTATTACACCACATCCATGTATCCTTCGTCCTCCATGACGGTTCCTCTGAACAATTTTTCCATGGTGAGTCCTCACGTATCCCCGGGATGTTTCTTACGGGGAGAATTAGTTTTACGGTTCAAGCTATCCTCTTTACAGAATCCCTTCACAAAGGGGCAACATATATCCTCACTCGAATATTCCTTATCATACTTTCATCTCTTCACAGACTTTAGTGATGATGCCCATTCAGACTTCTCTGAATTAATTAAACAAAGGATACTACCTTTCTGGATAGGGACAGGGGGTAAACCAAGATCTTTCCTGGCCTGCAATGTTTCAGAGTCAATCTTTCCCTGGACCTTGGTATCAAATGCCACAACTCACTGCTAGTCCAATCACCTTCAGTCATATTGGAGCTTTGTCACCAACCTCTGCTAGTCATGTTGGATATGGGTCAACAACTTATGTAAGTTATGTTGACAACCCACACCCAATCGCTACTAGACATGCTAGGGGCACCACTTTAGTCACCACGAGTCTTATCGATATCACATCTCCAACCTCCGTACATCATGTAGGAGATGACTCTCCCACTTCTTCCTGTCATGTCGAGAGTATGTCACCAACCATTGTGAACACTGCTGGGGGCATAGAGAAACCTAGACGTCTCAAACGTAAGCCTAAGTTCCTTTGTAGGACTTGTGAAGGAGATCACCTTACTTGTCTGTGTCCAACTACTACTGAGATACCAGAAGCATGGGGCTCACCTAAGGGCCCTTCAGATTCTGAGGCATCTATGGTTTCCCCACACCTTGTTCCTCCTTTAATTGAAATGGTGGTAACACTACTGCAATCCTCTTCCAACCTCACCCTCGTTGTCGAGGGTGATGTGTCCCCTACCCCTGTTACCATGCATCCTCTTCAACCTAGAATTGAAGAAGTGGTCATACCAGTGCAATCTTTGATCAATCCTACTCTTCTTGTGGAGAGTGATGCATCCTTAAATCATGTCGTCAACATTCCTGACCTCGCACCTTCTGAACGAGAGTGTTTTTCTTTCACCAAGTCCTCTCCCTCCTGGTTTTGAGGATGTCACCTTTGATTGGGATAGTCTTGTGGGGTATCCAATTCCCCCACCTATGTCTTTTTCGGTAAGAGGCATTATTCGATATATCACAGAGACTATATACTCTGTTAGTGCTTTGTCCTCCTCGACTTGGATATATTTGGGTTTTCCCAAGCTTATGTTAGCTATTCGTAAGATATTGACATTCCACAGAATATTTGCACGAGAACCTTGTCCTCCCCCGTGATTTTTCGCCTAGAATCTCCCAAACGAGTTTAATTTAAGCTCTTTTCCGACTCGTCTAAAAAGGGAAATTTTTTTCGAGTTATTTGTCCCTTTCACACTTGTTAAATTGGATTCGAAAGGTCATGAGTCTTAGTTAAGATCTTTTTCGACTCATTACCAAAAAGTGAAAATATCGTCGAGTGAACTTGTCTCTTTCACACTCGTAAAATTGGTTTTGAAAAGACCTCTATTTGGCACAAGTTTACCCCTTTTTCACACCAAACATACTAAAATACATAAAAAGGGACATTTTTTGGCGTTAAGTTGTGATTGCATCTCATTCCCTTTCTTGCAGTATTGACCCTATAGTCTGTTCTTTCTTTGCATTATAAACCATTTGCCTCAGCAGTTTACATCCTCAACCAAGCAGAGCCTTGTTTATATCCTTCACAATTTGACACCCTATACCTAGGAGGAAACATTCCCCTGAGTGTCCATATCCCGCATGCACTTCCCTGGATTGAGCATAGGTACGTTCCACCGTTGGAACTAGTTTTTCTTACTTGCGACACTCGTTTCCTCCTCTGTATCATATCATTTGTTTGTTATTAAAGAAAAAAAAAAGATGGGCGGGAAGGGAGTATTATCTTGTCACCTTTGAACAAAGCACAAATTTATTTGCGTCCATTCATCATCATACTTTTAGGATTATCATGGCCTTAGGAAGTTGAGCTCGTCATAGAGTCTTATCTACTGAATGGTTAGTCTTCCAGTCCCTACAGAGAATTTCATTGATGCCTCCTACATCTCATGGTTTCATCATTGGGTCTATGATGTAGGAGTCCTCCATATGTATCATGCTCTTTTTCAAAGGAAGTCTATCAACCTGTGTCAGCCACTCCTCAGAACTCTTGACTTTGCATGTCAGTCATACCCTTAGTTTGTCTCAGAATCACATGATATTGTAGTCCTATCATGCATCCTGTCCCTACTTTCATCATTGGTAGGTAACCTTGAACCCAACAGTCGACATTTCATCATTGGTCATTGACTGGGTGGTTTCCCTTGTGTTCGACAACAAGACATCTATTCACACATTGGGATTCATGCAATGTTTTGGATGCCATTATCCTTATTGGTGGTTTTCTCACATTTGTCAACAATTTTAATCATTGGTTGCTATTCAGAGGGCCTTTTTCATGTACTGCTTGCACTTGGCACACATGAAAGATGCACAAGGTCGCTAGTTCATGAAATTGTTCTTCATCCGATTTACACCAAATCATGAAGCTCCTGCTTTGCACCTTGTGAGAACTGATAAGAGATGCCTTAATGCTCTCCTTTCAGCAGGTCTCTTTCCATCGACATCAACCCATATATTCTGGAAATGGGGCCTATAGTCTTATAAGTACCTTGAGGCTTGCAGTCATTAGTGGCAGGCTCTCTCACCGTCGACAGTTGGGAATACATCAATATCTCTTGATTGACGGATTCTTCAGGTGTTCGACACTGACTCCTCTATTCACACTTGTAAGAATGTACTCGGTGCCTTGATACCTACTTTCATTAATGGTAGGCTGTCTCATGTTTGTTAATGGTATACATCAATGACTGGTAATCAAACGATGTCTCATTATGTTCGACCTCAACTCCTTTATTCACATGATGTAGACTTGCACCTTGGGCGGATTGTGTAGAAGACTTGAAGACATCACTATGTGGTCACAACTTTCCTGCGCTGTTGCTTCCTTTTCATTTGAACAATACCTATATGACTTCAGTGGTCATGGGAGATCATATTGTACTCCATGGTATACATATATATTCATATTGGTTTTTGAGACTGGTACTATTGGGACTTGTTCTTGACTATGAAAACTATTGGCATGTAACCACATTTGTATTTTCCTATTCATGGCCACAGACACTTATTTGGTATCTTTTCACATGGATCTGCAGTGTATTTTTGGCAGCCATGTATGCAAAGTTAGTACAGAATGTAATAAGCAATTGACTTCATCCAGTTGGTTCTCTACCACTCAACTTCTGGGTTTTTTTTAATGTATTTCAACCATCGTAGATTCTCCTCTGACCTCACACATTAGGGGGCATTTGTTAGAGCAAGATTTGCCTCACCCTATGAAATCTTGCAGAGAGGGCCTTATTCCATTTCCCTATGCAAACTTGTCTTCCCTATTACTAAAGTCCAGATACTAAAATATAAAGTTTTTCCACTTATACACATCGTGTACCCTATACAACAAGTGTATACGCAGGCTGCTCCACTACAACCCACGTACATCGATATTTGTGCCAAAAAATCAAAATTAAATGTTGGGGTTCCATGTCACCATAGGAGATCTATGATACTTGGCCTTCCATATACTGGAAACTCTCTGAATTGACCCTTCAATTGCATTTTGAAGGCTATAAAGAAGCCAATTCTGAGCTGTGGAAAAAGAGAGAGAATTCAACTTTTATAGCAAAGTTACTTTGGAGAAATTATTTACTTCATATTGAGTCTGCATCCCTTTGTCCTTTAAGTCTGAACACAATGTTCAAACCCCAAGATATTCCCTTATTGATGGAGAACCTCTTTGTCTCCCTTATATGAGATTTCCTTTGGTGGAGGATTGAAGTGGTGGAGGCCCAGTTGGAAGGAACTCGCTTTCTTGGTTCTGAACCGTGCCGACACAAAAGTCTATAATATTTTCACTTCTGCTAATCATTTATTAATAGAAATACTCCTTTCCCATCTAATTGATATCTTGTGAATATATGTATTACTATCCATGGGCATATTTGTTATGTATATTGATGGATTATGCTATCGAATGTGCTAACCTTTTATATTTCCACCATATTCTTGTTTTCGCTTGTTTGTTGAGAACTTGTTGCAGGTATATAGCTTTGGGTCGAAGTGCTCAACGGTGGACATCATCGAACATCTGGATGAGGTAGGCCTCTTTCTTATCCTTCTTGCACATTGGTTTATATAACATGTTGTTGGGATAGAGTTGATTTCTGTAGTCATTTCCATCTGTTGTGGTTCACCCTAGCCATAGAGAGATTTTCCTCGTAATAGTATCACGTCGAAAGCACGTGGGGGTCCATGTGTCGAGCAACGATGATGCTCTGTGTGGTGGAATCGTGACATAATAAGGAGGTGTCAGTAACCCGAGGCGTGTGTCACTTATTTTTTCAGTGGGTTTTATATTGATAGGTGTTCCTCTAGGAGTGGTTGAATATTGAAACCTAGGGACCCTGGAGCTAGAGATGTGAGTCGTTTCTCTGGGGAGTCCGTTGAGATTCACTCTCAACCGTTCGATCGACCAGTGGAAGGAATTGCTTATAACACTTCGATGAAGTCCTACTCCGGGAGAAAAGGAGTGTGGAGCAGGTAGAACCCCCGAATGCCGAAGTTACAAAGTAACAGAGGCCATAGATCTCTGGATCTATGTAGACACACCTCGACCGTGAGATCTAAGGGGCATTGGAAATATGTCAGTCCAGAGTGATGTAGCATGTTGATATCATCCATGGTGACGTGGATTCATGTTTGACATGCCACATGTCACCTTGATTCATGTGTTTCATAGGCCTTATATTCCAATTGGAACGTTACACATGTCACCCATATATAGGGCCACATGTCATCTCTGTTCTCAACCACGTGTCATTCCCTAATGTGTGGTTGTTTGACCTGAAAGCTATTGGTACCTCGAGAGTTCGGGAGTTTGGAACTCCGGGAGACTCAGGATGTGAGAACGTATTCTCCCAAACGGGTCGAAGGCCAGAGCTATGTGATAGGACCTCGGGAGTTCGGAGCTTTGGGGCTATGGGAGGATATTCACGTAGAAATAAAGGAGGGGCGTTCAACACCGAAACACCAAACGATGAATTTTCGTAACCCTTTACATCGTATGAGGATGAAGTCTCGTCAGTGGATTTACCAGTGGATGGATTCCCACCATGGATGTAGGAGTGCGAGAGAGATCTGAGACTTCGGGGAACCTTGGGATAGTATGAATGAGAAAGACCCACATGGCCTTTGACCTATAAATATCGAAGAACTTTGAAATGACATAACTTCGAATCCAAAGCTCAGATTTGAGCATGGCGACAATGGTTGGAAAACTCTTGATGAGAAGAGGGTGATGGAGACCTCGAGAAGAAGATTCAAGATGATGGAGGAAAGATAAAATTTGATGCCCCACCCCTAAAAATGTATTTAAGGGGTTGGGTGTGTTATAAATTGGTATTAGAGTGAGCAACAACACTTGGCCTGCTTAGGCTCATGAAAGAGTCAAGTGATTATATTTTATTTCTTAGAAAACTTTAAGGGAGAGGGCACCCTGTGCTACCCTATATAATAGATCATGATTCAAACACAGGCCTGGATGGGTCGGGGAACAATATTAAGACTATTTTACCAAGGCTAAGATGAGCCTGTCAAGAGTATTACTGTCGTACGAAAATTATCTGCATAAGTTCCTAGAGGTGAAGGGTGCAGATTAAAATTCAGTTGGGATTTTACCTGATGAGATTGAATCATGATAGACCATGGTAGAAGAAGCCTATCATTTATTTTTGGATATGATATCCAATCCTATAGGAGTGGGATTATGCTGGTGGACACTAATAGAAAGACTTGTATGTGAAAGGATTGAAAGGATCCGTAGCAGTAATAATTACTGCTTCAATGACAGATTAAAACTTGTATATATGTATGATCCCTCACGATCATAGGATTGATGTAAATGGTAAGGTAAATTTACTTGACCTATAATGAATGAAAATTTTTGCTGGAATAACCCAGTAAGAAAGTAAAAATGAACACTATAGATTAAGAACAATCTTCATGAAGGTAGAAGTGAAGTGACAAGAGAAATTTTAAAAGATCATGGTTGTGCTAGGGGAGTGTGTATCCCTCTTAACTTAAGGGCACATCTATGCAAGAGGAATGAGTCTGGTGACCATTCTATGAAAAGGGATAACATGTGCCATTCTAGGGTTCCGAAGGGAACTGAGAAACATATTTTGTTTCTGGGTACAAGAATTGTTGGGAAGTGTTTTTCTAATCAAGATGATAAAAAAAGCTGTAGAAATATGGAGTGATTGAGTGAGAAATCACAACAACCTCCCTTGCTTGGTGGATAGGTAACTAATCTTCTAGAATTCCCGTGGGAGGAGGAGAGTGACCTCCATCCCTGGATGTTTCCGAGCAAAAGAAATAGTTCTAGGTGTAATGGTTAGGGCTGATCTACACTTGCATCCTATCTTATGTTTTTAATGAGAGTAGACATAAACAACTAGAACCTCTACACAAATTTAAAAAATAAAGAGATGGACCCTCTACCCAAGACTGATTATGATCTAAAGATACTCCAGAGTTCTGTATTAAAATACTTAGTAAGTAACATACTTCGAAATTGTATTTGAACTTTAAGGAAATAGTCCAAATGTTATTAGACATTAAAAATTATAATTAATGAGGTAAAATGGTTAATTAAATGTTGATCCAAAATGTGGTAAAGGAAGTGTTGGGGAACTTCTAGATGCCCAATGGGTTAGATTGACATCTAGTGGTGGATGGTATCCATATAGATATGGTTTGGTATAATTAAATTGTAGTGAGGGGAATCTAGAAAAGGGTCCCCTTGATCGAAAGGTCTGCTGATCAAAACTAGTTGGAAGTTAGATTGGATGTTTTGTTACCTTAAGCATGATTATAATTGCCTAGACTACATTTATGAGTTGGGAAATGTTTTTATGGAAGTTGAGGCAAGATTTTTTTCTTGCTAACTGTTATCATATAGAAAGGGAAACACAATTATGACTATGTCTGTTAAACTTCTAGGTGTATATTATGTGAATGACTACAAGTTCTCAATTGAGAGGGAAGCTCAATGTTGAGTACCTCTATGGAACTTGTCATGAGAATGGCAGTAAGATCTTTGGAGAAGGACCTGGAAGTTTGATATGTCCATGAAGGACATGGAAAGGGTGCAAGCAATGAGATTTTATGATGAATGTTTAGCTATGTCTGTATATGCTTGAGTGCATGAATTTTATGCATTGTAAGGTTTCTTTATATGAAGACTGATATTAAGGCCAAATAGATATGAATTAATGATAGTAAATGCGAAAGTGATGCACATATATGATGAAAGAATAAATGAACAAGGATTCTATGTTGTCATGATAAAAGAACACATGATTATGCCTTTGAGGACCGCATGAGAACAATTGTGAACAATCACAAGTTAAATAATTTTAGTGAAAAGATGTATGTGAGCTGAAAAATATACCTATGGTAGATACACATAGGATTATGATTATGCATGTGGTTAAGTGCATCATCGATGTAAGTTAACAAAGCAAGGAATATGTGTGGATAAATAATCTGGAGGCATAACAAAGATACATGTTTATATTCCTTATGGAATATTTGGTAAAAAACTGAAGCTAACTCAGGGTTGAGGCTATCACAGATAATGAAGGATATGAAATAGGAAGTTGCATGCTGAAGGAGTTCCTTGTGGAGGAACTGTGTGAAGACTCTGTCAGGAGAACAAAGTCACAACCTTAATGACTGTTCAGAATTGAGTAGTGGGATACAAGCATATATATATAAGAATCCTGGATTACATTTTAAAACATCATGCATGAATGGAAGACTAACAAATGAATGTTGACCATTCTGATAACTAAATGGTAATGTGCAAAATGCACAGGTTCATGATTCATTACGATTTTTTTTTTCTATTAACGCATGATGATGTATCCAAAAGGTTAGGGTGAGACTATCTAAGGCTGCTCAAGAAAAAGAGTAGGAAGATCCCAACATGGAGTGTTGGCACAGGGGCAGACCTAGGGTTCAACACTAAAGAGTGCACCAACAAATCCCTGACTACCGGCCCTTTCTACAACACCTGCGAAGTAAATGAAGTCTCACCCGAGGTAGAGGCAGGGGTGGTTGCAAGACTTAGGTGTCTGCAGCCTTAGCCGGGACACATATATGTGATTATATTTCTTACAACACACTTAGGTGCATTAGTTATTCCTTAACATACATTCATTAATATACTTTGCAGAAGTCACAGAGCCTCGCAGTGAATATTTACACTAAGAATGATTCAGTACTTATTCACAACAATATAGGTTAGATTCAACAACTCAAGCACTAAGCATCTCATATATTACATATAATGTTCATTCATTCATCAACAACATAGAGCATGACTAGATATACTTAACCACATCAAGAACTTATCCAAGAAAGAGATACACACATAAGAGCGAAGCACAAAACACTATACACACAGTTACCGTGGTTCACCCCCACCCTGGGGCTACGTCCACAAAGTCTTATTTATCTTATCTTGGCCAAGCAGTTACAACACAGAGCTTTAATGACCCTTACTTTGCATAGGACAAAATATCTGCGTAGCTCGCTAGATCCTTCTTCCTTGCTCTTCAACATCAGACTATAACAACCTGCACTTAGCTCTCTGATCTCATGCACATAGCACTCTAAGATACATCCGATCACATAGATCCCATTACTAGCACTAAGATTTCATTCATACATCACATAGATGTACTATTTTTTCTATCTCTCTTATCTTAATATCTATATTTCCTATTTATAGATTACAAAATGGGCCTAAACGTGGGTAAACCCATGGGCCGACATCCCTTTCCCATTACATCAACCCAAAACCCTAAAATGGACCCCAAAATAGGTCTTGCTTCCTTATTTTTTGCTTCGCGTTGTGCTCCTTCCTTGGCAAGCTGTCGCACTCCCAAAAGTGGTCGAGTAAGACCAAGTACTCTTCAAAACTTGGTCAAGGGCCAACATGCCCCCAACACTCACCTGCGACTTGTTCTGAGTCACTTAGGTCTGACCAATTTTGCTTCGAACGCCTCGAGCTTGGCTCGAGCGGCTTCGACCTGCTGCAGTGCGACAACCTCTTGTTCAGTAAATTCCTGGAGTACTGTGTCATTGAGCGGTCCTTCCAAGCGCTGTTTTGTAGTGATGACACCTTGTTCGAGTTGAGCTCCTTGGATTTCAAGTTCAACGAACAGTTGGCATGCCTTCTCTTGGAGTGGTTGTAGTTGTTGAGAGACGCCCATTACTTTACTTTGCAGCATGTGTACTTGTTGTTGGGCTATGCGTTGCTCTGCGAACCTCTCCATTCTTTTGACTGGGGTCAAGGAATTCAGTTGCACTTGTATCACATTTTCATGCTTCTTTTCTTCATGGAGATCTACCTCCAATGTATGCAATTATGGATTCTCTGCGATGGTTTCATAGGTCTGGGTGCTTCTGGTGCTTAGTTGCCTACATTCTGAAGCCAAAGTTTTTAATCGGTCGACTGCGCTTCCAACAATGGATTCTCTTAGATCTCTTATCTCTTTGGGTGTATTAGGCACAGTACAGAGCTCCAGATCCATGATGCACTGTTGAAGTTGCTGGATTACTTCTTCCATTTGGGTCACCTATTGTGGAAGACGATCTTCCATCTTCACTTTTATGATTTTCACAGAGCACAGTGCCTTGTGAACTCTTTCTTGTGTTTCAAGTTGCTCTACTAGCAACTGGTCCTTGCTTTGCTGTAACTGGGCTTTTTCCTCCTCCCATTTCACTTGTCAGTCAAGCTGATCCTGTTCTTCCTTTCTTCATCACTCTTCATGTGCACTCTCTTCTTGCGCCAAAGCCTGGGTGGATTTCTCTATGTCTTCTTGAGCTCGTCGAAGGCGAGCTTCGACTTTCTCGGTGATCTGGCGTAATTGTGTGGGCTCATCACTCATTCCTGATATTTCCATTGTTAACGGTGTCGTAGAAGCTACTTGGATGGACTGAAGTGCCTGTTGTGATTCTTTGAATTTGCTCATCATTCGGCAGAATAGTTCCTCCTGCTTTGCTTCTTGATTTTCTGCGAGCTCTAATGAGACATCATTAAACGCGACAATTATGAAGTCAAAATCATCTGGGGTAAGTGTAGTCTTAAGCGTGGTCTAGGTGGCTTTAGTTTTCTTTCTGGATGAGGACCTCGGTGGGGTAATCTTCCTTTTCTTGGAGCAATCTGCCTCATCCCTAGGAAGGGTAACCTCGCCTTTGCTCTGTTCAACTTATGTGCCCCCTAGCTCTTCATCGTCACCTCCCTTCGCAGGTGAGAGCGAAGCAGTCTTCGTGGATGTGTTGTGGATATCTTGAACTTCCACATCCTTCTTAGTCTTGCATGGTCCTGGTGTATCTGGAATAGCTTCAGGGTTATCTACGTCGAACATCTCTGCGCGGTCTGCTGCAATAAGGAGGTCTACCGACCATTCCTTGGTAATCTCCTCCAGGTTATCTTTTGTCAGCTTCTAATATGACTGGAGTTGTTGTTTGTGCTCATCTGCGTGCACTGTGATGTAGGTGAAGTGACAATCTACGCTGAATTTCATCAAAGGTCGAAACCTATGAAGAGTGTTGGGTGTAATGTGCAGTGTAGACTGAATCACATTCCTCAACTGAATGTAGTATGCATGGAAGATGACATTGTATTGCCACTGTTTGTTCATGTCGCTGGAGTACCACGACATACATAACTTCATGGCCAGGGGTTCGAAGGTTTCGATCTCTATAAACATGGCTCCCTCGGGGGCAGTTCCCACGCGATTAAGGCGATGAGTATGAGCAACCAGCTAAAGTGGAACTCATACCCTTGGTCCTGCGCTTTTCTATAGTCAAGATCTAGTTTATTTATGAGGTATTTCTCCCAATTCATTTGTAGACCCTCTGCGCACTTCCCTACGAGGTCAACTACAAATCTGGTCACCTATGTAGGTCTATTTTTTCGGACTAACTTTCTTGCGATCAACTGGAAACCAAAGCGTACTTCTACATTCTCAATGGAGGCTACCTTGTAACCTCGTGTGCCTTTCTCCATATCGCCATATGTGTCTTTTATTCATTGAGTGAGAGCACGATCTGCGGTCTTTCAGGGTAAAAGTACTGTGGGTCAGGGACCTGCATGCTTAGCCCAGTGATCCGTTTGATCAGAATCTAATCCATGGTGATGCACCGATCCAACCATAGGTATCCTCCATGGTAGCAGGACAGCAACAGTCGAACATATGCATTTACTTCCTGATGCCTCCCAAAATGTGGAATCTTCATTACATTGAGGAGGGTTGACTGCGCAAGGTTATGGTTCCATTTCCGCGGTACAATCTTGGGGTTCTTTCCTTTTGTAATAGTCAAATACTTGTGTGGGGCTATCATACTATATACCTTGCGATATCCAAGGTTAAAATCATTGAATTTCAGCAAGGTGAGCTTCTCCTAGTCAGCATGAACTGTGTGCACCCCTTTCGAGAGGTACACAGTGAATACAACATAGTCGAAGTCTCTGGGTACATAGTCTCGATTCACTGGTCCACTTAGTGGTGGGATATATTTAGGCAAGATGCTTGGGATCATATTCACAGTGGCAAAGTCATTTCCGAGCTTAGATCGTCTTTTCGAAGGTGGTCGGGATGGTCCTGCTCGAGCAGTGGAAGGGGAAGCTGGAAGTACACCTAAGGACGATGCCTATACACCTGTAGACATTCTGCGTTATGACATGACTCTCTCAGCCATTAAATCAATTAGAATTTCTTCAACAATTTTCTCAACAGTGTTGAGCTTGTTCAACATACAAACTTGGGTCAGCTGGCTCAAGTGCAAAAGGAATTCAGAGACGACAGTGAATAGTAAGGCAATGATCTCAGGGAAAGTAAATCTCATGGTTCACGCTCAGATTCTCAGTTATCAAAACGTATTCTCGATGCGTGGTGCATCAAGTTAAGTAGGAAATATCAACAACAGTCTTCTTGCAATGAAAATGGGGCCTTCATTAACTCCATTCTATCTGTTCTGGTACTATCCAACGGTCTAGTGGTAACCCATAACTATTTTTCGATCCGTTCGGAGCGGCGTTCGAATGGGTATATCGGTTCCAACGGCTATATTGCTTTATCGTGGCGAAGTACTCTATGTCGTTGTTCTGATATCTCAGCGAAGCTCCCATTATGCAATTATTCTTGCTGCGAAGTGTCCTCTAGAACCTCTTGTAACCTTACAGTATGATCCCTTTTCTTTCTTAACTTCCTATCCTTATTCCCATTGATTTTTGTCTTAGTAAGGCTTTTACCATTCTGATGTTTATCTTCTGTTGTCTTAGTTACTTTGCACTGTGGAAAATCTTTCTTAGGGTTCCTTGATAATACTTCTTCTATATCAAAAATAGGTAACTCGATATTCTACGGATCCTCAAGTGTTCTCTTAGCTTCGACATTGGAGGTACTAATATTAAATATCTATGATCTGTTCTTCTATTATTCAATCAAGTGTGCGATCCTTCTGGTCATAAAGTCTTTTAACTCTTGCTTCTTCTGTTCCAACACTTTCTCTTCTTCTCTTCATCTAGCTTGTTCTCTATCAATCCAGGGTTTTCCTATGAGCATGGTAAACGGGGCGCTGTCTTCAACAAATTTAATGATCTCAAAGTCTTCCTCTGTCAAAGTTCCATTGACAGTCATAGGTATCTGGGTGAGCCTTCCACATAGGTTTACTAGCTTTCCTCTAAAGAAACTTGTTCCTCCTAGGGAAGGGATCATGGTAGGCTTTCCTATAGCTTCCCAATTTCTTTTTGACATAATGTTCACTTGCGCTTCTTCATCAAGAGTACAATCAATGTCAAAGTCCCCTATTCTTACTTCGATTTTCTCCTTTTCTTTGAATATCTCTGATAGCCTAACATGTCGGTGGTCATTCAAGGTATCTCTCATCTTTAGCAATATCTTTTCTGATTCCTTCTGGGTTTCTGCTATAATCTTGGTCTCTTGATCTCCCTCAGGGTTTGCTTGTTCCATATTCAGCTTCTCAAGCCTAGCAATCATTCTAGGGAAATCCAATACTTCATGGTCCATAGCCTTACAATAGATGCAACTAGGTCTTCTCCCAGGGCATTCTTTAGTAATATGTCCTGGTCGTCTGCAACTATAACAAAGAGTTAATCCTCTTGTCCGTTTAGATGTTCCCCAACTCCTTCTGTCCTGCGCACCAAGATCATGGTGGCTAACCTGCAAAAAAAAAATTCTAGGAGCCTGCATCCACTTGTTAGTCCAAACATTCTTTCGATGCATAGGTATAACATATCTATCACTATACTTATTAGATATATTCATATCAAACTTTCTTTCATCTATTAATTCCCTAGTTTTGAAGCTAGGACA
>JZKD02S2075696.1:220703-231419 GCA_000966675.3 Picea glauca
ATAGATTACAAAATGGGCCTAAACGTGGGTAAACCCACGGGCCGACATCCCTTTCCTGTTACAACAACCCAAAACCCTAAAATGGACCCCAAAATAGGTCTTTCTTCCTTATTTTCTACTTCGCGTTGCGCTCCTTACTTGGCAAGTTGTCGCAGTCCCAAAAGTGGTCGAGTAAGACCAAGTACGCTTCAAGACTTGGTCAAGGGCCAACATGGAGTAAATTGCAAAAGCAAAGAAGGGAAAAGGGGGAATACTTTTCTCACTTTAAAAGCTCTAAATTTCCTACAAAGTTATAGGTCTTAAAAGAGAAGTTGTGGGAGCAAGTGTAGTTGGAAAAAGGGAGAATGGATAAATAAGCATATTTAAATAAAGGGGCTTGGTTAAGCCATAATAATTAAAGGCAATGAGGCATTGGAAACTAAATCAGTTGGATTGAAAGTCCAGGGCTGTGTAGAAGGAGTTGGACGAGGGAAGAGTTCCTTAACCCATTCCTTGTTGGTTATTATATTTCTCTAGTATGGGAGATTGATTTACTAACAAAAGTAAATGTTTTGACATCATAGTGATGATGATTGTATGACTGTAGAAACAATTGAGAATTGTTTGTGTTTCACTCATGCAAACATTAAAGATAATGTGATGAAGTGCATAAAGATATGCTAGGACATATCTGAAAAATGTTTCATTGATTTGAAGGCTACGATACAAACATTTTTATCTACATAATGACTAATATATTTTTGGTGTATGTCATTTGTCGAAAGAAATTGGATCTTTTGAGAAGGACAGTTTCCAATGATGGACAACCTCAAGTAGAGGATGACTATGAGAAGGTTGTCGTTAAAACATTGTTGAGGGGACTTTAACAGTCCCCATAAAGCACCATTGATGGGGTAATATTAGTGAGGATGCTAGTAGCCAAAGAAGGTATAAAATTTTTTATATCTATGTGGCATAAGGTATGAAGTAATTTGGTGGGAAACCATTCTGAAAAGATTTCATTATCTTAAAGATACGAAAATAAGTTTTGAATGGCTGTTGTATGCCATTGATATCAACATAGGGTATGATTCAGGAAAAGAACCCAAATAATAGGGAGAGGAAGTCTATGCTATCCAAATATGAGTTATAATCCTTGCAAGAAAATGCAAGAGTAAAGAGTACCATGGGTACGATAACCAATCTAGGGAGATTGGGAATAAAGGTGCTCATAGTTAGCACATTGCATGGAATGCATTGAGAAAATGCATGTTTGCATGAGAGGGCAGGAAATGGATTTTCATCGAGGAAGGAGAATCTTCCACTACTCCACTTGAATTGTGTAGTTGATAAAGAAAAGGGAAAATTTGGGTGGCCATGAGTGTTGGCACCCTGGTTACTACTGAAGGAGAAATGCTTGGGTGCATTCAAGGGAAAATTTTAGTTTCATATGTACTGATTTGGGATCGTGATCATCCTGTAGTAGGAAGCACAATCCCACTACAATAATGAATGAGAATGATTAAACCTTATGGTGAAGAGGTTGTCTGAGCTCCAAAACACCCTGACAAGGTGCTTTCCATGAGTGTGGCAAACTTGAAATCAATGCAAGGGTGCATTGGGTATGAATGTGACCATGAATATTGGCACTTTTATTAAAGTCATTTAATATTGAACAACATTTGTAAAATTTAGTATGTTGAAAGGATGCATACGTAAATAATGATATTTCCCTTTTACTTTATGCCCTTGAATATATGAAAACGATTTGGACTGCTGGTATGCATAGTGGCTGGAAATATGATGTGCAAGAAAACTAAAAATTTGTTTGGTTGAGGAATGTTGAAATTATAGGAAGAAAAGGGGTCTTGGATATGGCAGTGTTGTAAGCCCATAAGGAAGACCAATTTCTTGTCGAGCTAGAATGCTATGGGAAGAAAAGGCCCATACTTGTGAATCTAGTTCCTATGTAGAATAGATATAAAAATAAATATGGAATTTGGAAATCTGTAGGTGACAAATTTGCAAGGAAATTCTGAATTTCAAATTAAGGGTAATATATCATAATTTATGTATGCCTTTGATACAGGTGAGACAAAAAAAATCTGTCTCGGGAGGACAAGTGAAGGATGCCAAGTTGGAAAGCATGAAAAAGGTTGTTGATTGGGACATGAGAACCTTGTGGTAAGCCATGATCACCTAGAATATGTTGTGTTGTGGCAATGCAATCCAGAGGGACGCCTCAACAGATAAAGTTTGAGGGACGCCTCGACTGTAAGGATCAATAAAGTCTCTAGAATTATTCTTGTGCGAGAAAGCCTTGGAAAGGCAAGATGGATCTCCCAAGGAATTGTATAGAAAAGAAGGGGATGCCTGAGCCCGAGCCTAGAGGGTGAGTAACTACAAGGATGGGGAGACTTTGATAATTATTTAAAACTATTGATTGGGATCATGCACACAATGGGTATGTATAGGAAAAATAGTGAGCCCAGATAACAAGACAACCATGTAGATGCAAATCCACGGACTGCATAGATAAGTATTGTGCTAGATTATGAAATTTTTCCTCTTGAATTTTGCACAACAATAAAATGTTTTCGCATGAAATTGTGATTTATATGCTTGTTGTTCAAGATCATAAAAGGTAGGTGACAAAGACCAAGAGTTTGGAAAGGACCTGATCAAGAAAGAGGAGAAATATTTCTAAAGCATCTAAATGACAAAGGCATGACATGTGTTACTGAGAAAGAACACCAAGGACGATGTTCCTTTTAAGGGGGAGGGGATTGTAATACCCTTGTTTCCCCCAACTTGTAATTAATCATTAATTATGATTACCATGCTATGGCATGTGTACACTGTAAATGTATTATTTTTTAGATTTCCAACGATTGACTGCAGGGGTGAAGCCTCGAAGTACTGACCATGATATCAATAGAGGAAAAGAATGAGGAAACTATGGAGAGTGTTCATTATGTCAAAATGACCCAGATTTCTCCTTGCTGAAATAATAAGCCCCATCCTAATACCAAAGAGGAATCAGTTAATAAGAAAAGGACTGGTGGTTGAACAATCAAATACCCCAATGAATGGGATCATGGAGGGTCTAGTTGGGCAGATAGAAAACTGTCAGCCTAAAGTACCACATAGGGCAATTTTTTTTCTTGCAGGCCCAAACTGATCTGAGTTTCCTTTTGACAGAAGGAACATGATAGGTCCAGAACCTTCCTAAGGAGGAGAAAGGCATGCAATAATACAAACGAAAGAGAAAATATGGAGGAGAGATGCACAACTTGGATATGCAGAGAGAAAGAGGAAGAGAATGAGAGTCTCTCCAGCTGAGAGGAAGAACTGGAAGCTTGATAAGATATTCTAGTTATTGAAGAGAACAAGAGAAAAAGATCTCTGAGAGTTTGCAGAAAAACATGACCTGAGCAGAAGATTGTTGTTATGAGGAAAATAACTCTATGGCATGGGGTAAACTACAACAGATGGAATTATTGCAGAAATCAACTCTAATCCCAAGTATGCTATATAAATGTAAATTCCAATCAAGACAAGATAAAGATCCTAACTCATCTGGACGTTCGATGAAGACCACCGTTGAGCACGTAACTCAAAGCTCTATATCCGCAACTTGTCCTCAACAACCAAGATACACAAGCTTATGGTGATAATTTATAAAGTTAACATATACAATAGAATAATCCATTAAATTTCATAACAAATACACCCATGGAATAATATTTCAAATATTTGAAAGACATGAATTAGACGAGAAAAGAGTATTTCTATTAAAATATGATCAACATAAGTGTATGAATGACAAACTTCCGTGTCGGCACGTATAGGAACCGAGAAAATAAGTCCCTTCCAGCTGGGCTTCCACCACTTCTATCCTTCACCAAAGGCAAGCTCGTATAAGAGAGACAATGAGATTCTCCATCAAAGAAGGAAGAGCCCGGGGGTTTAACAATGTGTTCATACTTTAAAGGACAAAGGGATGCATACTCAATATGAAGTGAATAATTTCTCAAGAGTAAATTTTCTCTCAAAAGTTGAAGTCTTCTCCTCTTCCATAGCTTTGATATGGCCCAATTGATAGCCTTCAAATGGAACTGAAGGGTTGAGTTGGAATGTTTCCAGTATGTGGAAGGTCAAGGATTATGGATCTCGTCACGTAACATGGAACCCCGACACAAATTTTAATTTTGGGCACAAACCTTGATCTATGTTGGTTGCAATGGTGCAACCTACGTATACACATGCTGTATAACTGTTAGGGCACGTATATGTGGAAAAATATGATTTTTAATCTCTGGGAAGTGCAAAAGGGGACTTCAAGTCTACATAGAAAAATGGAAAAGGCCTTCTGAGCAAGTTGTGTAATATTCCTAGGACGAACCCAATAGTAATGTAAATGAAAATGTACTTAAGATGGTGAGTTGTTTGATATCATTTTTGTATGCACCTTTCATGGCATAGTGTGCACATGTAATGCACAGTAAAATGATGAAGTGTGCACATTCTTGGATACCACATACAACAACTTAAGTGCACGCGATTTCGAGGCCAGGGAGCCTTTGTGTATATGCTGTGTTTTATAGGCTGGTGAGCCAGTTATTATAAGCTAGGATGCTTATGTTTTGATTAGGCTGGAGAGCCTAGATGTTAAAGGCCAGTGCACCTATTTTTGTATATATGTCTCATCATTAATATAAAATACATCGTTGCGTGCAGACTGACCACGATAAAAGAAATGGGGGACTAAAATCCATTAGTTGGGGAAAGGGTGGGGCTAAAAGTTAAGGAAAAGGGATAAGCTAGGGAGCTTAAGACAAAAAGGAATATTATATTAATATTTATTTAAGGTATAAAGTATGGGTAATTATTTTATCCTAGGTTCCAAAGTTGGGGACAAGTGGGCCAAAGTAGCTCCCAACATGACAAGTTTCAAGTTGGGGACATGCATACATATTGTTGGGACTTAGTTCATTTCCCATCATTCTCTCCATGATTCATCCATCATTCAGTGATCCATTTAGCCATACCATGATATTTCACTCACGCAGTCAACCATCCTCCACACTTTCCTGTCACTGTACCTGAACTTTTATCCATAGCCTTTTTTTGTTCGTGTAGCTAGTTAGCTTGGGAGCTGGATTGAAGAAGCGGGTTGTCAGGCCCGTGGGATATTGAAGAGGTGGGTTGTCAGGCTCATGAGAAATTTCTCTCTGGGTGAGAGAATTTTTGGGAATTGATTTCTTGAAGGTGCTAAATTGCAGCTACAGTGCTCTAAGATTTTCTGTCCGGCCTGTTGTTGAAGCCAGAAAAGGAAGTGGGACTGCCGAAGGACTGTTGGGAAGAGAAGGGGCACACTTCCTGGGGTGGGATAGACATGTGGGGAATGAGGGACTGTAGGCGATTAGTTTGAGTTGGCACCTGTGACAGAGTCTTTATTGTTGTCTATGAACCATTATCCTGGTTATAAATCCCTTTACCCGGGTGGAGTTTAGTCCCAGCTCGGGGGTGACCCACTGCTGAGAGTGATGATCAATGTAGTCTAAGGCTAGGAGGTTCGTGGAAGGTCTGCACGTAGTTGGTGATTTTATTACTAAGATAAGTGTCAATTGTGTGATAAACTTACATGCTGCATTGTCATTTATGTGTTTATTTTATGGGTTTATATTATGTGCGGTTTATAATTGTGTTTATATTATGGATATTTTCTGTATATGTTTATCATTATTTCGGTGTGAATTAGTGCATTTACAGAATGTATTTGTCTGTTTACATTTTATATATAAAGCTTCCACAAGAGTTATGTGTGTGTATATGGTTTAATTGCATGGAGTTCAAAACATTTATGTGGCATAGCTCAGTTGGATGTTGGGTATGTTACACTATGTTCTCTAGAGAGAATAAAAACGTTATCTCGTGTATCGTGGCTGGGCCTGGGTGGTCGGGGATGTTACAATATGGTATCAGAGCTTCAGTTTTCAACGTTGAGCTTGGATGGGCCAAACAAGTTGAGTTGAAGTGAAATTTCATAGAGGATTTATTTCAAAGTGGCCAAATTTCAGTTTGTAGAGCGTCCATGGTAAAAAGTAACAACAATTGGGCGGAATTGGGAAAAAAAAGACCCAATTTCTGTTGTTAAATTCATGGGAAAATCGAGAAATTCAGCCATGTGGTGAGATATTCTTGATTTAATATTTGTTCTAGCAAATTTTGACCTAGAATTGGTCGAATTTGAAGTCACAGTGAAGCCATGACAGTTGGAGCGAGTTTTATAATTAAAATTCTCAATTCGTGAATTGAGTTTGAGAAACATTCGTTCTAGAAATGTCCACCCACAATGATTTGTTGTTACAGAGGTTGAACCGGTGTTATCAGAGTGAAATTGAACGAATTTCATAGTTGCAGAATGTCTATGGTAAATTGAGAAAAAGTTAAGCAAAAGCCCCAATTTCTGCAGCGGAATTCATGAGGAATCGATGCGGATAAAGGTGAATGTGCGTAGTTGGGCGCACTAAAACTGCATGTGGCGCAGTGAAAATATTGTGATAGGTAAGATTTAGCACTGCGTAGAAAAATGTTAGCGTGTGAGTGCACGCGATAAAAATTTGGTACCGCACGAAAAAATAGTGGTGTGCTGGTGCGCACACTAAAAATTTGACACTGCGCAGAAAAATGTTGGTGTGCGGGTGTGCGCACTAAATTTTGGGTGCCGCGTGGAAAAAATGTTGGTGTGCGCACTTAATTTTGGGCGCTGTGCGGAAAAATTTGGGTGTGCGGGTGTGCACACTAAATTTTGGCACCACGCAGAAAAATAATAATGGTGCGCGTGGTGTGCGCAGTATTGGCAGAGCGCAGAGAAGTTTGGTTGGTGCGTGTGCAATGTGGGTATATGTTGTCACATGCAAATTTAGTTAATGGTACGCACAGAGTATTGGTGCGAGGTGGGGGCGTACTAAAATTTGGCATGGTGCATCGCGTAGAATGAAATGCGTGCAAAATATCAGCGTGTGATACAAAAAATGTGCGCAACATGTAATAGTGCAAGAACCAAAACTGCGCGCGGTGGATATTGGCTCACAACACAAAAGTAGTGCGCGTAAGTTATTGGCGCGACACAGAAGTGATACACAGTGATTTTAAAGTGTGCGAAGAACGATTTACCTTGTGTTGTTGATACACATGATAAATATGGGTTTACAGGTTAGAATTTGTGAGCGTGAAGTCATTTGGAGGGTGAACAACAACATAAAACTAGTGATTTTCTGTGGCGTTTTATATCATTTGAACGTCATCTTTTTGCAGCGCGTTTTTGAGGCCCTTAAGAGCGTTTTTAGGCACTTGAAAACCATGAGAACAGAGTGTGCCATGGCACACTCTATCTCTACATCTCAAATAAAATAGCTCGGAGGGAGCTTTTTAATGGTGTAAACCGTTCGTCAAATGGAGCTTTTATGAGAAAGTTACAACACAAACAGTGGAGGGTAAATTTTAAGACCCATCTAACTTCAAAGAGCCATAACTTTCTGCTTCGGAATCAGATTGAGGCACAGGAGTAGTCAATGGAAATATATTGAACCATAGAAGACATTCCCAGAGCTGAATTAAATTTCTGGACATGTTAAATATGTTTAATATGGCAAAGAATGTACCTATGGCATATTAGTTACAATATGGTATTTTGGCCTAGAACTTTAGCCGACTGTAACTAGCAGGTCGGAACCCAGAAAAAGGTGAAAATTGGATAGAGTGTCCATAATATGTATATGAATAAAACCAATTGAGATCCTACGAAAAACCCAATGGAGTAGGTGCAAAATTGCATAATTACAACGCAAAATTGCGCCAAGTTGAAAAATGAACAGAAAAATTAATGGGCAAATTTCTAATAACCATAACTTTCTACTCAAGACTTGGAATTGAGCATGGGAGAAGGCGTTGGAAAGGTATTGGATAGTGGAATCTAAATATCCACCCAAAAAATTGATCTGGTCATTTAATTCTCCAAAAATCAGAAGAAATAATTTTGATATATTATTGAACTAGAATGGTTCATATATTTTCATGAAATTGTTGAAACAATTAGCTTGACAAAGTTTTGTTGGCTGCACATTTTGCAGAGTTAACAACAAATAGATCAGATCAAGATCAACACAAATTCCAGAGGAATGGAGGAGGCACAGGGGACTTACAACCACAAAGATGAGATTAGATGGATGGATGTCCATTTGGGCATTGAAGGAACAAACTCCAATGGGCATGGATAAGGAAGGGATGAAAACATGAATATGGAAGAGATCATTAAAAATTTGCAGAAGGATGTCCAAAGCCATAAAGTTGATAATGAAAGGATTAAGAAGGCCAAGGAAAAAAAGGATGACTTCAACATGAAGTTAATGCAGATCTTGAACATAATAGAAAAGAAATTGGATAAGGAGAGTGGTTCAAGCAAATCAAGAAGTCATAGGCCTCCCGATGAGAAAAGAAAATCAAGGAGTGTTAGAAAACATCACCATCACTCCTCAAGGAATTCCAATGAGAAAGCACACAACAAATCCAGTCCATCCCCTGTCAGGAAGCATAAGAGGTTTGGGGTGGATGAGCTACGAGGAGAAATGAACAAAATCAAACCTCCTACATTTTATGGTGAGCACAAGAAGGATGAAGATGCATAAACATGGCTGTTGGGCATGAGAAAGTATTTTCAACTGCATAATTATTCTTCTCATGTAGAAAGTAGAATTGCCATCTATCAACTCAAGGGAAAGGAATCCATGTGGTGGGATTAGCTTGTGCAGGTGAAACACATTAAAGAGAAAAGTGTTACTTGGAGGGAATTCAAGAAATATTTTGAGAAGAAATACTTGAATAAGAGATGTTATGACAAGAAAATGAAAGATTTCTTTGAACTCAAGCTTGGGAGTATGACAATAGATGAATATGAGAGAAGGTTTTTAGAACTGTTGAAGTATGTCTCTTTCATCAAGGATGAGAAAGTTAAGATTCATAGGTATTTGAGTGGATTGCCATCATTTATCAGTGACAAAATACAATATGATGATCCCAAGACATTGGAGGAGACCATAAGGCAAGATAAATGCCTTTATGATCAACAAAAATCAAGGCCAACTTTCCAAAAAATCTTGGGAAGACAAAAAGAAATTCAAGGTGGATCAGAGGAAGAAGGGATCTAAGCCACCATCCTTCAGAAATAATCCACAGGGACAACAAACTCCTAGAGAACCCAAAATGATTGAGATAGGGGGCCAAAGGCCAAGGCAACCACCTATTCAATGTTGGCGTTGTAAGGGAGATCATATGTACATAAATTTTCCTCATAAAGGTAAAAAAGTGAGAACTGTTCACAATGTACAACAAGCTGAAACAGTGGAGGACATGGGAAAAAATGTACCAAGGATCTATGCAGCCCTAGACAACAAGCAAGCAGAGTATCAGTCACATATGATTGAGGTGGAAGGTATGATCAACAACCAAACCATTGCTATTTTAATTGATTCAGGAGCTAGTCATAGTTATATAGATCCTAAGATGGTGGAAAGTTTTCATTTGCCAAGAAGCAAGCATAGAAAATCTTGGTTGGTGCAGCTGGCTACCAGAGCCAAAAGAAAAGTTAATGAGATGGTTAAGTCATGTCTTATGTACATGAATGGACTGAACACAAGGGAATATTTGAACATCTTGCCTTTAGGTTCATATGAATGTCTAATTGGGATGGATTGGTTGGACCAACATCATGCCATACTAGACTTTCATAACAAGGCATTTACTTGCTTGGATGAGGAAGGGAACCTAAGGAAAGTGTAGGGAATTCCCAGGGCAGTAACCATCATAGAAATTTCAGCATTGCAGCTAAAGAAATTTTACAGAAAAGGGTGTCAAATATTTGCAGCTCATATGGAAGAGACACCTAAAGATAAGGTGCCAATTTTGGAAGATTATGCAGTCCTGTCAGAATTTGAAGATGTGTTCAGGAAGGTACCAAGACTACCCCCAAAGAGAGATATTGATTTCTCTATAAATTTAATGCCTGGAGCAGCTCCAGTGTCAATTACTCCTTATAGAATGAGTACACCAGAGTTGAAGGAGTTGCAAATGCAGCTTGAAGAACTTCTGAAGAAGGGGTATATACGCCCAAGTGTGTCACCTTGGGGTGCCCCAATATTATTTGTGAAGAAGAAAGATGGGACCTTAATATTGTGCATTGATTTCAGACAGTTGAATAAAGTGACTGTTAAGAACAAGTATCATTTTCCAAGGATTGATGATCTTTTTGATCAATTGAAGGATGCAAAGATCTTTTCAAAGATAGATCTCAGGTCAGGATACCATAAGGTAAGGATTAAAGAGGAAGATATCAACAAGACTACCTTCAGGACAAGGTATGGTCATTATGAGTTCAGAGTGGTGCTATTTGGGTGTCAAATGCACCAACTGTTTTCATGTGCTTAATGAATGGTGTTTTCCGAGAATATTTAGACAAGTTTTTCATTGTCTTTTTGGATGACATCCTTGTATATTACAACTCAGAAGAAGAGCATGATCATCATTTATGGATGGTGTTGCAAGTGTTAAGGGAGCATTAGTTGTATTCCAAGTTGAGCAAGTGCTCATTTTATCAAAAGAAAATTCATTATTTGGGTCATATCATTTCAAAGGATGGGATAGAAGTGGATCCTGAGAAGATAGAAGCCATTAGAG
>JZKD02S2075696.1:235299-245857 GCA_000966675.3 Picea glauca
AAAAGAAATATCGAAAGGGAAACAAGAAAGAAAATAAAATAAAAGTTTTCAAGAAAATACTCTACTCAAAATAATATAGTTCCTCATCTCATGAGGATGATGATAGTGACAATGACTCAGAAATAATTCTCTTCATGGAAATGGAAACTCAGAAAGGAACCTGTGAAAATGACAAAGAAGATTATGAAGAAGGAAAAGTGGATCTTGAGGCTAAAATAATATGTTCTTTATGTGAACTAAAAAGGGAAAGGAAGGAAAAAAAGTCCCTTAAGGAAGAATTGATCAAGCTAAAGGAAGGTTTGAAAATACCAACAAAATTTTTGAAGAAGTATAGTAGATTATTAAACATCTAAAGGTTCAGTTAGAAAAATCTAGAAGGATTGAAGAAACACTCAAAAACCAGTTGGAAGAAAAGAGGAAAATAAGCGAGTCTTTGGAAGCTAAAATTGATCAACAAGAAAGATGACTTGAAGAAGAAATCATCTCTTTGAAAACCTAACTTGAAGAAGTGAAGGTAATGGAATAAGTAATGAATATCCAGATGATGAAGAAAGAAGAATATTGTGAGAAGATTGAAGAATAAGTCATCACATTAAGGGTTGAAGTTGACAAGCTCAATAGGAACTTGAAGAGCTCTCAAGTACTAGAAGATATTATGAGCTGTCAAAGGTCACCCTTCAATAAAGAAGGTCTTGGATACATTGGTGAAGCCTCATGCAAAGAATATGGAAATTCCAATAGCAAAAGCGTCAAAGAGAAAGGAAGCTCCACAAAACCAATATTGAAAGTTGAAGAGAAGTGTTCTAGATTGTTTGAAATGAAGAATGAAGAGAAGGATAAGAACTATGCAGACATTCTAAAAGGAAGGAATCATGGTAAACAAGAGTGAAAGAGGGATGAATGCAGATGAGGTATATCTCCAAAAATATATTCCATCTCCAGGTATCAAAGAAGACTCAATCATTGTGAAGGAAACAACATAAGAGAAGATCATGATCAACTATGGCATGAATTTAGAAGGACTACATCACAAAGAGGATCCTTGGCTTCCAGTTATCAAAGTTTCTTTCCTAGTTATTGTTTTACTTGCAATAACTTTGGACATAAAGCTGTAGATTGTAGATAATATGGAAGAAATGTTCAAGCAAGAGATTTTTATGTGCCCCCTACAATATTGAATGTTACAAATGCCACAACTATGGATATATAGCTCGTGATTGTAGAAGCTTTATGAATACTTCCTTGAAGGAAAACACTGATATCAGATACAAGAAGGTTTGGAGAAGAAATAAAAAACAAGAACATGTGAATGAAGAACTCCTAGAAATTATACTCAGTACATGATTTACATAATTGATAAATCATGACGAATCTACAGGCAAAGAGGAAGATGTCATAATTCATAATGATGATCCTGCAATAGAGCATGATTATATATTGTTCTAAGCAATCTAGCTTGGAGAATCCTAGTAATGTGAATATTTTAGAGGGGGAGTCTAAGTAGAAACTATTATAGATTAGAGAACTATCTTTCAAGCAGTTTGAAGTGTTTGCATATTTTGGGAAGGCTGATTCTAAATGGTCTGATGGTAGAGGTACAAAATGTCTCATGACATATTGGTTGATTAAGGAGCAAGTTTCAGAACTCATACCCATGCAGGTATGAAGAGGTGTTTATGTGCCCCCCTACAATATTTAATGTTACAAATTCCACAACTATGGACATATAGTTCATGATTGTAAAAGCTTGATGAAGTCTTCCTTGAAGGAAAACATTGATATCAGATACAAGAAGGTTTGGAGAAGAAAGAAAAAAACAAGAAGAACAAGTGAATGGAGAACTCCCAAAAATTATACTCACAGGATTTAAAAAATTGTGAAATCATGACGAATCTACAGGAAAAGAGGAAGATGTCAGAATTCTGAATGATGATCCTACAATAGAGCAAGATTATATATTGTTCTAAGAAATTTGGCTTGGAGACTCCCAACAATGTGAATATTGTAAAGGGGGAGTTTAAGTAGCAACTATTACATATTGGAGAACTATCTTTCAAGCAGTTTGAAGTGTTTGCAGATTTTGGGAAGGTAGATTTTGAATAGTCTTATGGTAGAGGTACAAAATGCCTCATGACATATTGGTTGATTAAGGAGCAAGTTTCAAGACTCATACCCATGAAAGTATGAAGACGTCAGCTGGCATTTACAAGGAATATCATTGACACACTTTTGAGGCGAAGATTCATGATTGTATATAGGATTCCAAACATGTATTCAAGTAGGGATATATCCATTACAGATTCGAGAATATGTACTTGTTGCAGGCTTGTAGAAGTGTTAGCCTATGGATTACCTTTACCAATCATTAAGTCTAAAATTTCACCTATATTTGTATTATTCATTTAGAATATTAGTAATATATCCTCAAGTGATGACTAATGATTTAGTTAAGATTGCCTAGCCTAGTCATCATGCATGATTTTAGGATCTAGAGCAAATATCTCTATGAGGTGGCATCACCCATTGTACTATAAATATGTAACATTGGAGTGAATACTAAATGTGTTGGCTAATATTCCTTTTCCACCATGTTGTTATTCTTGTTTATGTTTTATCAATTGGTATCAGAGCCTTCTATAGTTTTTAGGGCCTGGTAATTCCGTGATAGTTTTTTTTTTCATGGAAAATCGTATTTCAGAACAATGGTGATTCAAATTGTGAAGAGGAGATTCTAATGTTGAAATGATCTTCACACAGTAGATCTAATTTGCAGCGGATCTAATTTGTAGTAATAATTTAATATGCAACGATAATCCAATGACATTTGCAACGATTTTGCAATGATGCCATCTTCAACGATTTCGTGTCTGGATCTCAGTGATTTCAGCGCCTAAATGTGGTAGTTTTCCATGGGAAGTGAGGTGTAGAGAAAATTTGGTCTTAAGCGACCTGGAAGTCATCCCACGATAGTGATTCATGGGAGGCCATTAAAAATCCAATAAAAGGTGAAGATATGGTGCATGGTTTCAGCGATAACAAGTTAGAAGGAATAAAGAGTTTGATCTTGTCGGAGCAATGGTCTACACCTGCAATTCCTTTCCCCGCCGCTAGAAATTAACTGTAGTAGCACGGTTGTGTTGTCGATGTGCCACCAGTAATCAGATATGTGGCCTCCAAATCAATGGCATAAGAGTTTCATCGCTCAATATCCCTTGATCTACTTGCATCAAACGACTCAATTTTCTTCGCAGTGTGCCTTTTCACATGAAAAGTGTTTAGTGCAAAAGACAGTTTGGGGAGTTCGACCCTTCAAGAAAACAATCAATCTGTAGTGAGAGAGTAGATTGGTGGAGTGAATATCCAACCGGGGTTCAATCATGTGTCTCTTAGAGAGCGGATGCTAGAAGTATTTTTGTTGGAAAATATCTTGATGATAGGTATTCCCACAAATCAATGAGATCCATTCTATATTTTCACCATATCTACATAGAAAACTTAATCCACAGTTACACAATAAATGATGTAAGGACAAATAAAATTGACACAACACGTAGCTACAAACCATGCATAGATTTCAGATTTCAGATCATATTCAATAGATTTTAGATTTCAATTATGAAACAACGCCAATTTGAATAAAATTAGGTTGTTTGTTGTCGTTGTCCCTCGGGCTCCTCTAATTGTTGTGTGTGAGTGTGCCATAGGCGTTCTGCGCTTGTTCTTAGGGTATCTGCGATATTTACTTGCACCAGATCTGTAGTTGATCCCAACTAAAGTGGGGAGTTTGCCAAAAGATTTGAATATCCATGTAAAGGATCATGCAGTTGCATAGTTCAAGGAGATTATGAGTCCTCACGTTTTCTTCCAATTTTGTAACTCCGTCTTTTTGCAAGGTTCGATTTTTCTTTGGAAATATATTCCATGAAAGAGTTGTATTTATCCTTATTTCATTCGAAGTGGATCGACGACATAACTAGAATGTCCTGGATGGAGTGATAGCTATCACATGTTTCTGTTGTCCTCGGTGTAAAATGACAAAATTTCTCTAGTACGAAGTCAGATGTGTATGAGATCAACAAAATCGAACAAGGAGATGACAACAGTGGCCGGTTCAATTCTAGAAAAATCCATCTTGTTGAGGGTATCTATTTTGATGAGTCAATTTGATAAGGTGCTTATTGGTCAATTCAACAGATTTTAGACAATGACAAGAGAGTTCGAGTGGATGCTTGTTTAGCCTTTGCTACTCTTGAACATGAGGCTGCAGAAGAATTGGAACCTCCATGGGAACTCATTATACACTACCTTTTTGTGTGCCTTTGATAATATATTTTTCAAGGCAAAACACATTTTTTTTTATTATTATTATTATGGTGCACATTATATTGTATATGAGGTATGTTACAGTGAGGATCTCCTTGTATGTATATTGTATGGTGCCACAATAGTGTGAAGACCCGAAAGTTTGATTAGAGATAGTTCTAAACTTTGGCTTTGAAACATAAAAGTGTTTTTTCCATATGTGTTTAGGATGGCATAAAGGGGAAGTTATTTTACCTTTCATGCACATGTTATAAGTGGGTTTTGGGATCTATCCGCTAGTGCACATTTGAGGCATGTTGCCTTAAATTTAAATTTGATATTGCAAGATTGTAAAAAAAAATATCGCTAGTAGACATTGCATGGTAATCAATTTATGGAGAAATTTTGTAGACGAAAGGAGAAAAGAAGCGTGATATCATAATAAAAACATATTTTATTTGGTTCTTGTATTCTAGATATGCTCGAAATTGAATAAGGGTATCTTAGGAACACCTTGCATTGCGTGCAATGGTGAATGATTCCTTGAATGTTTTCATAATGTTTTATGTCTAGTTTTGACATAACTACACTTACAATTTGTCATACGTCAATACACACATGGCCTTCCAAGCAAGTTAATTCAAGCACACAATTAATGCTAGTGAAGTACAAGTAATGAAAGCTCAACTTCATGTCATTCAAGCATATGTGAAGAACATTCTCAATCATTCAAGTTGTCAACTACCTCAGTAATGGAAAAATCAAAGTTTTCGAACTCAACACATCATGGAGCATTTGAAGTTAAATTGTAACTTGCAAACAATGTTTGTTGTAAGATTACTTAATCAGGATTTATTGTAACTTGCAAATTTTCCTTTTGTAAGTTTACTTGTCTTTTTGAAATCAAGTTGAGTTGAATTGAATTTGTCATAAGGTGCATTTTCAGCTGAGCCCAACACCCTAGAGTCATTTTGAGTCGTAATTGGCAAGGATGAGTACTTGAAACTCAAATCATTGTAATACTTTGGGATGCATTTTCGGTGGTAACCGACATCCTCAACTTCCTGGAAGCAAGTTCAAGCAAGGGAAGTTCAAGTGAGCATGAATATAAAGTGAGCGTGAAGTTCAAGAGAGAGAGAGTAGAAGTGAGCATGAAGTTCAAGCAAGCGATTCAAGTGAGCGAGTTGCATATAAGCCTTCTTTTGTTGAGTCAAAAATTGTAATCAGGATCTACCTGCAAAAGGAGACCTCCTTTAGTATTTTGAAATGGCTCAAAATCTAGAATTATTAGAGTTACTGAACACTCTAATAAACACTGCTAAAGACAACACAGTGATATTGAACAAATAAACTCTTCAATCAGTGCTAACTTCTTTGCAAGTGACACAAGCTAAAGTTATACTTCTACAAGAACAATCCCATCTATTGAATGATAAGTTGACTGATCTCAAAAATCAACAACTAGTGAAGTGTTCTGAACTAGTTTTTGTTCAACACAACCCTCTCTATGATGATGATGATGTTGTTGATAAAAAATCAGTGAAGGAGCAACTCAGTAAGAAAACTCCATATGCAGACAAAGACGAAGCTATTCATGAACCGACTTTTCAAGAGTTTTCTTTTGACTTCATTGAAGAAAACCTTTCAATGATGCAACAACATGTAGTAAATCCACTTCCATGGATTTCAAAGCAACAGGTTCATAATACACTTTCCAAGCCCATCATCAGACCTTGGGAAGAAATAATCTACAACAAGAATAGAAAAGGACTTGGATATGACAAGGAAGTTACCTTTCATATTCCCGATTATTCCAGACCAATCAAGTTCCATAGTGTTGGATTCTTTCAAGAAGATTCAACTTCACCTGTTCAATTTCAACATCAGAATGATAAGTGTAAACATCGTAATCGAGTTGGTCACAAGGAGAATCAGTGTTTTGATCTCCATCCTTTCCAACATTGTGGCAATCATAGCCATTCTTTAGACAGATGTTCAACACTGAAGAAACCTGTAAGATTGAATATTAATTATGAGTGGATTGATCCTTGGCAATGGTCATCAACAACCAAGTGATTATATAAGTCTTACCGTAGAATTCAATCTTGAGTAAAGACCAATCTTGTAGCACATAACAGTTTTGTACCTCACATAAGTGGTCCCCTTATGGCGTAGCTTTCGAGCATGGCCCTCACAGGATGAGATAACATGTGGTTTTTTTTGCATGCCCACTTTGTGTTGTACTCAAATGGAACAAGTATGGTACTCTCTTGAGCATAGAAGGAGGGAGTACAATGATGCAACTCTCATGCACCTTAAGGGGGGGATTTCAAAATTCCAGTGACGATGGTTCATGAAACCACTTGTGGTCTCTCCTTTAAGCTGACAAAGGGGGGGGATAGATGATGGAATTGAATATGGTTGTCAAACTGAAGGTTTCGACAACAAGTATGCCATATGCACATGAAATTCGCCAAATGGGCAACTGCGGTTTGTAGATGATAGACTTTGGCAGAATTATGGTTCAATAAGTTTAAGTTGAATCATATAGATTTTGATTTTGAGAGCAATGAAGTGGACGTTTGGTTCACATAGATGGTCATTTGACCTAGCAGAGGATAAGAGGATCCTTCTGCATTGTAGCTTGGCATTTGATTGAGTTGTCAGGAATTTTTTAGGGATGTGTTAGACTAGAAGATGATTCACTTCTCTTGGTTCGCTCTTATCAGATTGGAGTTTACATTAAGTGAACAAATTGCATGCATCCTGGCTCACATGATTACATAGTGAGATTTTCTAGAGATGACAGAATTTGGCAGGATTATGGTTCAATGACTTGCAATTGAATCATACACATTATACATTGGGATGTTGTTGGACACCTAAAAGTGTCACAATTGGTTAGTGGTTATCCAAAAACCATAAGATACATGGTATCAATTGGTTAGTGGTCATCCCAAACCACAGATTCAGAGAGCACTTCAGTGATACACTGATATTAGAGTGGTGATACTACATGTTCACCAATTAGTAGAAGACATCAGATTCTTCTAGCTCAAATACTTGGCAAAATGATCAAATTGTCAAGCAATCAGGAAATGTTCAGATATTGCAAATGTTCACTTCCATATCTCGGCTCTCTTCCAGTTCATTTCAGATGAACCATTCAACATCCAGATTGGCGGTTTTTCAAGCAGTTCTTCATTGAGGCTCAACTCAGGAGTTTCGGTATGAAGACTTGGAATTGATACCAGTTTATGTTTTATTACTGGTATTATTGATCTGACTTGTGATTGAGGGGGGGATTGTTAGCCTATGGATTACCTTTACCAATCACTAAGTCTAAATTGTCACCTATATTTGTATTATTCATTTAGGATATTAGTAACATATCCTCAAGTGATGACTAATGATTTAGTTAAGATTGCCTAGCCTAGTCATCATGCATGATTTTAGGATCTAGAAAAAATCTCTCTATGAGGTGGCATCACCCATTGTACTATAAATATGTAACATTGGAGTGAATACTAAATGTGTTGGCTAATATGCCTTTTACGCCATGTTGTTATTCTTGTTTATGTTTTATCAAGAAGCTCTTTGAATAAAATCTATTTGAATAGTGAAGTCGTAGATTAGTCAACAATATGTACAGTTGAGCAACAAAGTCATGGACATTTTTTTGATACTTGGACATATAAGAATTCATGAGATATTTGGCAGGTCTAGAAGACAATACTAGACTTGAACCAGAGAAGATACATGACAATGGATGAAAGCATGAGCTCATGAGGAATTGCTGAAATACTTGTTGTCATTTTCATCAAGAGGAATGTTCAGTAAAGCATATGACTCATAAAAGAAGCATATTGATAGGTGGAACCAACTAGTCACAGGAAGGGAATCTATGAGAGGCACAAAAAGATAGGGGGATAGAAACCGTCGAGAGGAGATTGTTGAATGATTATGTCATTGATGTTAGATCAGTAAAGAAACAAAAATCCATGAAGATTTGAAGTCAAGTAATGAAGGAACTTTGACATGAACACTTTTAATATATGTCAGTGGATTACACCAGGAAGTACCAATGGAAAAGAATCCCCAGAAGAGAGGAAATGAAGCATATACAAGAATCCCCACATTGATATACACAACATCTTGCAAAGAATATAAGGGGAGAGAAATCATCAGAAAGTTACCCTTTTCCATTGATGTCAAAGGGGGAGAGAAAGAAAAAAAGTAGGAGAGAAAGATAAGCAAGCATGAAGACAGGGGGAGAAATGGTCACAGGGGGGAGTATGAGTGTTTCCATCAATGCCAAAGAAGGATATTGTTGGAAAGTTGGTTGTCATTGATGTCAACCCTAGAAGAAGTCTAGAATCCCTTAGAAGTGATGGGTCTATTTGAAGAAATCCCCAAAGTGGTCCCCTTATGGTGTAGTTCTAAGAATGGCCCTCACAGGAAGATGATTTGAAGAAGCCTACAATAAGCCTTGTAAATATGGTTAAGTATGGTTAAATGGTTAAGAAGCCCTGAAGATGTGGTCATGAAGGACAAAGTTGATTGGAGAAAACAAGTATGAAGAACATCATAACTACATGCAAAACCTTCATAGATGGATAGTATTCGTCATGCCGTTTCCAATGGTAGGTGATACATCATGTGGTTACTCACAATTGAGAATTTATACCCTCTTAAATATGAAGCCCCAAAGTATGGTTAAAAATCCCCTAAACGATTGCAACAAGAAGTTACAAGTCGACCCCAAAATTAATTAAAGGAGAAAATTTGTTGTAAACAAGAAGTTATAGGTTGGCCCTAAAGTCAAGTAAAGGAGGTACTTAGAATAGCATAGATGCACATAAATGAGCCTCTCATAATTAACTAAGAAAGTTTCATAAATAAATTATGTGATCTCTCAGTTAAACTGAAGCAAATGAGGAGTGGGAAGGAGGAAATTCATGGAGCCACAGATTGGAGAAGGGTTTCTAGTAACCCTATTTGAGCAGACCCTCACAATATAGGTATAGGGAATCTCGTGAGGACCCCATATGTTGCATAGGAATCATCACACAAGGCCTCGCTAGTTGCCCAATTTAGTCCAGTGAGGTTGAGGAAAAGTTTGAATATGGTGCTATCTTATTGATGTCGAAGCTGAGGAAAGTTTGATGATCTGAGATCTTGTGCATCATGTTCTTTACATGATAAAACATATGGTTCTCTATATGTTTTGATGTTCATGCTTGAGGAATATCTTCGATATTTTGGTATATGCTTGAGGCATATTTTGGAGGTTATGGCATATGCTTTGAGGCATACCTTGGAGGGTTTGACATATGTTTGATACATATTTTGGCACATGCTTGAGGCATTTCTCGAATATTCTTGACACATGGTTAATGCATATCTTGATGGTTATGGTACATGGTTTGAGGCATATCTTGGATATTTTGGCACATGGTTTGAGGTGTATTTTGGCTATTTTGATATGTTCTTTGAGGCATATCTTGGAAGGTATGGCACATGCTTTGAGGCATATCTTGGAAGGTATGACACATGTTTGAGGCATGCCTTGGAGGTTATTTTGGCATATGAGGGATATCTTAGAGGTATTGGCACATGGTTTGATGCATATCTTGGCACATGCTTGATGCATATCTTGGCACATGGTTTGATGCATATCATGGTGATATTGAAAATATGATTTGAGGGATGTTATTGGTGATATTGGCATATGATTTATGTGGTTGAACCAATTTTGATGATGATGATGTATCAATATCAGTGATAGTAACAGTGACAAGTTGTTGATGATGATGTATCAGTATTTGTGAAAGTTACAGTGACATGCTGAGTCTCTTATTTAGATTTTTGGGAGGGTGGGTGGCACATGTGAAGATTGGTGTTGGTGTATTTAGATAGCATGTTGGTAATTTCAAGGGATTTGCAAATTACTTTGAGTTGGTGCTCATAAAATAGGGGGTTGGAGCCTCCTTCCAGTTGGCGTTGGATAATCTAGGGAGTTGGAGCTTCCTTTAGGTTGGATTCTATAAACTAAGGGGTTGGAGATTCCTTCCAGTTGGAGCTGGAGAATTTAGGGAGTTGTAGCTTCCTTCAGGTTGGATCTTGTAAATAGGGGGTTGGCTGTTATCGGACTAATCGGTAGGTGCAGACACTAACAGATCTCCCTAGATCCACTTGGATCTAGAACAAAACAGGACAGGACATGACTCTTTCCCTAAGTTTTGACCATTGAATT
>JZKD02S2075696.1:248087-266411 GCA_000966675.3 Picea glauca
GGCGAGTACCTCTTTATTTTTACGCAAGCTTGAGGAGGATAACATATGCTTGTTGATATAAGCTTATCATTCGGATAAGTCCTTCAGAGTATGTTTAACGAACCCTAGGAAGGAGTGGTTTGGTCCCATTACGAGTCTGTCGATGTTTGTTTAACGAGTCCAAAGATAGAAAACTCGAAGGTTTTTCATAATTATAGAGTTTGGAAAAACACTTAAAAGAGAACTCTCTCAGTTCCTTTTTCGTAAAATTGTCTGATGAGACCGAAAAGGAGATAAATTATCGCCCAACAGACGCGTTCTTCAAATACTTTATCGAGCGTGAAAATAGCAAGATCGGTCGGTTATATTTTCATGTTTGGAGAGTCTAAAAAGAGCTTAAAGAGGACTCTAGGGGGGTTCCTTTTTCGTATAACCTTGTTGAGCCCGAAAAAGTGATAAAAGTATGCTTGATCGCGTTCTCATGTATTTTCGAGCGTGAGAATGGACAAAGACCAAGCTTGAGGTTTTATACAAAAACCATAAAAAACAAACAAAACATGCGATGAAGAAGAAAAACTATGTCTGCATCCCTGTATATGAACATCAAAGTCGTTACGCTTGCAAAAGTTACACTCAAAAGGGCATTAGGGATTTGGTTTTAATAAATAAATAATTATAAAAATTCAATAACATGGTAAAAGTGAATATAAAGAAGTAAAAACTCTTTTTACCATATCATTTCATCTTTACCACTATTTGAGCCCAAAAACCCCTCTTTTACCCTCGAAATTTGGTGTCAGATTGTGGGAGTTACGAGCATCCATTCGACAAGCCATTAGCGGCAGTGAGGTAGGCTCTTTATCCTCTACTTTTTCATGGTTTAAATTTCCATTTTCATTGGCAAAAACACATTTTTGAGTTGGTTTTGGGGGCTATTATTGCGCTCAGCCATTCTCTCAGGTGAGCTACACGGGACCTGCGAGAATGGGTCATTCTCGCAGGTGAGACCAAAGGTGCCTGCGAGAACCTCACACTGTGCCTAAAAGGCACCTGCGAGAACCGCAAAGTGTAAAAGTTTTTTAAAAATTTGCTCAATGAAAAGATACCAATTTGTGAATAGAGTTATTAATCTTCTTCTTGTGCTTCTTATGCAGGTATTTGGCCATCAAAATGGTTCTGGAATGGCGCAAAAGGGAGCACGAAGAAGATAATTCCATTTCTGGAAATCATCCACCCACCATTTTCGCTTTTCTAAATTGTGGTCTTCTGAAGTACTTTCGTATCTCGGGCATGAGGGCCCAAATCAGGTTATTGGAGTACCTTGTGTATATGTGGGATCCCGATCAGCAACTATTTCATGTAGGGGTCCACACATTGTCCTTGGATATCGATGACATTTACTTCTTGACAGGACTGCCATGGCGTGGGTACCACGTGAGACTGACTGGTAGCAGAGGTGGTGGGCTTCCCATGAGTGAGTACTACCGCTTACACTGTGTTCCAGAGGCAGAGAGGAAGAAAGGGGAAGTAGCTATTTGGGGAGTGCGGGATTTGACCCTACGCACTATTTTGTTCACCTTTTCTCGTATGGCTGGGAGCTCCGCTCCTCACATGGTGCTCCAGAGTTACTTTCAGTATGCCATAGAGTGTACTGAGCCTCAGGTTTTTAACTGGGCAGATGATGTGCTTCGTAGCATGAAAAGGAAGTTGACCAAATGTAGACGAGGCAACCTGAAGCAATTTGGGTACGGGTCTTTGTTAGTTTCCTTCTTTCTCGAGAGGGTTCCCTTACTGAGGCTACAGGTTGAGTGGGATTTATCGGCTCCCACAGATCCAAGAATGCTGAGATGGTGTCAGCTCATGGCCCGACATGTAGCTGGACCAATTATCAAGTATGATGATACCTTCTTCGACTGGTTGCGACCACAGATGCTGATGGTCGACGATTATGCTTATGTCGGGTTGGATTTCCGAGGAGATCCAGACTTAGTCCTGTCGGAGGGTGCTCAGTGGGGGGAACTTGGTAATAAGTACACATTTTTTCCTTTTTAAATGTTTTTGTGAATTTTATCATATGCAAATGTTTTTTATATGTTCATCCAAAGACTAAATACAAAATTCGTTGTTGATGACACATATGTGGGACCTTACCGAACTCCTAGTACTTCTCCCATTCAACGGCGAGGAGAGGTAGTGCCAGTGCCAAAATGGGACGCCGAGGATTATCAAGCAGTGGAACAAAACCTAGAGGGCTTGACAACAGATATTCCAGACATGCCTCTTGGAGAGGTTCCACTACATTATCAGCGTCACACAGTAGGAGTGTCAGAGTCCATTGGCTGACTGCTTCGTAGGGTTTCCTGGGAAGTCGTGTGTTACCATGAATGTCATCCATGATGTCACTTTTTAGAAGCTATGAGCTTCATATTTTGACATTTTGGTCTTTGGACATAACTTTTTATAAAAACTCTTTTGATCATTATATATACATACGGCTTCTACCGGTTTATCTTGTGTTGTGAAAATTGATGTGATTGATTTATAAATGATCCAAATGTCTGTCTAAAACATAGTTAGCCAATGCATCAGTTAATGTGTTTAGACATCTAGGAATATGTTGATATTCAATATAATCAAAATAACGTTCCAAGAGGCGAATTCACAAATACACCCGTAACAAAGTAGGACTTCGAATAGTATAGACATTACTTAACTGTAGTACTACAAGCTACGAATCGAGTCGCACAACCAAATGATGGATTCCGAGTGAGATAGCATCAATCAACAATTCGATAACGATGCTATACTCTGCAATATTGTTGGTCGCACGGCCGAGACACACACCTCGTAAGGAGACAAGTTCGTTTGTAGGGGCGTAAATTGCCCATGCAGCGGAAACAAGGTTCTAAGTACTACGGCTAGCACCATCAGCGAAGCCAATGTAGGGTAGTGAAGACTCTGACATCTGGAAATCAAACACAACGTCACATAAGGGTAGAGACCAGATAACGACAAAAGCAAGCTATAGTAACACACAAGAAGTATGATACAATAAAAATAAAAGTACTCACGCACATGTGATTTTATGCATAGTACTTCTTCAAATACAACCCATTCTTGGGTTCACTCAAAGGGATACCATCGTAATCTACTAACTCATAAGCCCCTTTTTCCAAAACTCGTCGAACGGTATAAGGACCTTGCCACATGGCTTCGAATTTTCCAGCTCCTAGCATATCTCGATCTTGTTCATAGAGGAGAATGAGATCTCCTTCGGAGAAAACGTGAGGCTTGAGATGTTTGTCATATTGGGCCTTGACACGTTTTTTCTGAGCTTCTATGACTAGGGTAGCATCGCATCGAGTTTCGTCTAATCACATAAGATACAATAGACGTTCTTCCTCAGCAAACGTGTTTGGTAGGAGTTCAACAACTAGTTTTAAAGAGGGTATCTCACATTCAATCAGGAGAATGGCTTCCAAACCATAGACTAACCGGAAATGTGTAAACCCAGTAGTGGACTTGACGGATGTCTGGTAAGCCCACAATGCCGAAAACAACATTGTATGCCAACTTGTTTTGTGAATCCCTATCATTCGTCGGAGCATAGTTATGAGAACTTTGTTAATTTCTTCGACTTGGTCTTTGGCTTGTGGGTAATAGGGTGTTGAGTTTTCATGGTGAAGACCCAACTTTTCAGTAAGTTCAGACATCATGAAGTTTCTAAAGTGGCTACCGTGATTAGTGATGATAGCCTGGGGAACACCAAAACGAGCTATGATGTGATTAAAAATGAATAATGTTGCGGTCTTTCCAGTGTTGTCAAATGTCGGCATCGCCTTGGCCCATTTCGCAAAGTAATCGACGGCTACAATAATGTATCCATGCCCCCCATCCGAGTGAGGGTGACATGTCATGAAATCGATGCCCCATTTCGTAAAGGGACCAATGGAGACCACAGGGTGAAGAGGAGCGGGATGGGACTGTATCTTATTATTATAGGTCTGGCAAGCATGGAATTTTTGAACGGCGATTATGCAGTCGTTAAATAAAGAAGGCCAAAAATACCCTACTCATAAGATCTTCTAGGCAGTAGCATACCCAGACATATGACCAACGCATGCTCCAAAATGGCAGTCATTCAGAGCTTTCTCGGCTTCATCGAACGTTAGGCAGCGTCAAAAAATAGAGTCAATCCCTCGACAATAAAGAGTATCCTTGAGGATGATATATTGACGGGCTTGGTAGCGTATTTGACGTCGGTTAGTACTAGACAAAGTTGGCCAGAAAGTCTGGGTTTGGAGATATATGATGATATCACCATACCAAAGATCATCAGTGTTGATGAGGAAAAGGGATTCATCGGGCAATGAATCATCTTCTACATTTTCCATTTCAGAATAGGGAAAGTCGCATATCAACTCAGCAAACACTAAGGACTTCTTGGACTTGGCGCATTCGAATTCCAAGTCAAACTCCTGGAGTATCACAATCCATTTGGAGTATTTTCCCCCTAGCAATTGACGTGTGAGAATGTGTTGCATAGGGTTGCAGTCAGAAATCATTGTAGTCTTGCATGAGATGATATAGTGTCGGAAGCGTTGGACTGCTTGGACGGCAGCCAAGGCCAGTTTTTCAACATGTAAATACTTGAGTTCAGTAGGCATTAGACTTCGACTCAAGTAGTAGATAACACGTTTGTCATTAGCATCATCCTCTTGGACGAGAACCATACCAATGGTGTAATCCGAGGCAACAAGGTAGAGGAAATAATCGCGACTGTAATCGGGGGGAAAGAGAAGCAGAGCACGTGTTAGGGACAATTTCAAAGCTTTGAAAGCATCGTTGGCAATGGTATCCCATACGAACTCGAACCCCTTTTTTAGTAGCCATGTAAATCCACAAGTTATCTCGGCATAATTTGGGATAAAACGATGAAGAAAGTTTGCTTTCCCCTGCAATCTTTGTAACTGGCGAAGTGTAGAAGGAGGAGGGAGATTAAGGATTGCCTCAACCTTTAAAGGATCCACCCTAATCCCTTGACACGAAATGATAAAACCTAGAAGTCGGTCGGATTCCACACAGAAAACACACTTATGAGGATTCAAACGTATACAGTAGAACCGACAGCGGACAAAAATGGCTCGGAGGTGGGTTGGATGATCGACTCGGCGCATTGAGCGAGCGGGAAAATTGTCCAGATATGGTTGAACGATGTGCTTGATATCATGGAAAGCATAATACATAGGGCGTTGAAAATTTGTGCCAGCGTTCGTGAGACCGAAAGGGAGTTTCTGATAGGCAAAAGTACCCCAAGGACAAATAAAATAAGTCTTATGTTGATCCTCAGGAACAATGTTGAGTTGATATCCCTAGTGGAGTCGCCAATTTTGTTATCAGACTAATCGATAGGTGCGGACACTAACAGATCTCCCTATATCCACCTGGATCTAGAACAAAACAGGACAGGACATGACTCTTTCCCTAAGTTTTGACCATTGAATTAGCTAGTATGGAGGAACAAGTAACATACCTTTGTATCACTTCCTAGGGTCTCTGTTGCTCCCTCTTCACTCCGGTGCTCTCGTGAGGTCAAGACCAAGACAACACAAACCAACCAAAGTGAAGATAGCAAAATATATTCAACTGTCAACTTATGTGTATGANAGTGAGAATGACTTTATGGGAAAAGGACATGCCACTGTATCATATTAATCGAAAGTAGAAGATACAACCTGATCACCTTGATGTCGCAAGCTTCCTTTCGGTGGCTCTTGGCTCCCACACACACACACTTGCTCGATCATTGTATGAAGAAGATCAAATCCCTCTTGATAGACTTGCTAGAGTCTCCAAGCTCCTATTCAAGCTAAGTCCTTCACACAATTCTTTCACCAATTCTCCAATGAATCTTGCTTAACCTTTTCCATGAGAATTCCATCAATATATAGGAGAGAATGAGATGGTTACTTGGATAAGAATGATCCCACAATATCAGGGAAACTAGTTCAAGGATAACCATTATAATGCCAACCCATTCTTCTAGAAGATTCCTTTCTAGAACCATCGAGACTTCATCTTTTTCCAAGCTTTAGAACAAGTTCGCACCCTAGCTATCTAGCACAGTGCGAGAAGTTCGCACCTTAGCTGAAGGCAACCTGCGAGAATGGGTCATTATCGCACCCTAGGATATTAGCAACCTGCAAACTCTCTTCAAAAGTAAGTTTTCTGGGAAGAGATGAATGTCACTTTTCTCAGATGAAAGTTCTTATGAGGAGCCTGAGTACACCATCATCAATACACCATCAAGATTGACCAAAATTATGGGTAGCATTGGCGCCTCCTTCCAATTGTTGTTGGAGAAGTTTGGAAGTTGGTGCTTCCTATGGATGTAATATTCAAGATATATATTAAAAAACATTCCATGGTTTTCTCCCATTTGGGTTTGCATGTAAAAATATTGTGTATTGTGTATCTATGATTATATGTTGATGATATATTGAATGCATTAATAAGTGATAAATTGTTGATAACTTAATGTTTACATGTTATGGTTGAAAATGTAAAAAGTGATCAATACTGATTCACCCCCCCTCTCAGTATCGATGAATATTCCAACATGTTATCCTCCCCATCGAGTTTCAATTCCAACAAGTGACATGCTGAGATGATAATGAGCATATTGTTTTAATGGATTCAAGATTTGTTGTTGAATGTCCTTGTTCCTTGAATTTTCTAGGGTTTACCCTGGGTATCATCCTCGAAATGAGGGGAAGTACTTGGGGTTCTCCCCGGATAGTGTAACCTAGACAAAAAGGAAAGAGTTTACAAATTCATATATCCCTCAACAACATGGTGTTACAGAAAGGAATAATGGTACAATTGTAGAGATGGATAGAAGTATGTTTAAAACAAATCAACTTGGGAATGATTTTTGGGTTGAAGCAGTTCATAAATCTGTCTACACTTTGAACAAATGTCCTACAAGAACAATTTATGATTTGAATTCAGAGGAAGCATGGTCAAGGAAAACCTAGTGTTGCACACATTATAATATTTGGATGCATTACATACACACATGTTCTTAAATAAATGATGAAGAAACTGGATGATAAAAGCATTGATTGTATTTTCAATGGGTATATCACAAAAACAAGAAGTTATTAGTTATTTGATCCCCAAGAGAAGCATATTATAATAATCAGAGATGTTTTGTTTGATGAGCATGAAATTTGTTAGCTATAACATATTCAAATTGAAATAAGCAAGGGTGAAGTGGTCATTGGTGACGAATCCAGTTCTAAGTTAGCTAAGGAAAATGAAACTATGAGGAAGCCTAAGTGGCTAGTTAGAGGACATTCATAAAGTAATATGTTGGATAGAAAATTTGAGAGAAGAGTCACTAGATCACAAAGAATTGTGAATTTTGGTCTTATGACACAAGTAATGAATATGGATGAACCACATAGTTATGTAGAAGCATTAAGAAGGAATGAATGAAAAGAATCTATGGAAGTGAAATTTAATGCATTGCCAATAAATGATACATGGGACTTCATCAGTTTGCACAAAGGAAAATACGTAATTGGTACTAAATGGGTGTATAATACTAAGTGTAAATCAGATGGTATAATTCATAAGTATAAATCCCATTTAGTTTCAAAAGGTTATGCACAAAAGGAATGGATTGATTATATATAAACCTTTTCACTAGTGGTAAAGTTGGACACAATCGGGATGGTACTTGCATTAGCTACACATTACATGTGGATAATTTAGCATATGGATGTTAAATCAACTTTGTTGAATGGTTATGTGGATGAAGAAATTTATGTGGCAGAAATTGAAGGATTTGAAAATCCAAGTAAAGAAGATTGTGTTAAAGAAGGGCTTGTGTGGTCTCAAATAAGCACTGAGAGCATGGTATTCAAGGATTGATAAATATTTTCAGGACAATGGACTAGTTAAAATTTCATCTCAAACTGATCTCTATATTCTTCATTTTGGATAAGCAATTCTCATAGTTTCTTTATATGTTTATGACTTGATGTATATAGGGAACAACTCTAAACTATTCTAGAATTTTAATTCACATATGGTTGTTAAATTTAAGATGACAAATCTTGGTGAGTTGCATTATTTCTTGGGTGTTGAAATATGGTAGAAAGAAGAGAGAAGTTTTGTGTCATAGGCCAATTATAGTTGGGATATTTTGAAGAAGTTAAACATGATGAGTTGCAAGTTAGTCACAANTTTCATGTAGCTTCCTCAAGGGGTTGCCTTCTAACCATATTAACCCACTTTCCTTATTTTAGGGCTAAACCACTTCCAACCACTTTTCCACTTAGTAATTTCTCCATTAACTTTATTATTTAAATAATTTATTTTGTATCCACTTTGACTTATAGTACAGTCATCACTTCACTTTATTATTTAAATTACCTTCTAACCGTCTTAACCCACTTTCCTTATTTTAGGGCTAACCCACTTCTAACCACTTGTCCAATTAGTAATTTATCCATTAACTTTATTATTTAAATAATTTTTTGTATCCAGTTTGAATTATAGTACACTCATCACTTCACTTTATTATTTAAATAATTTCTTCGTTGCAACCACTTTGAGTACTTTGACCTTTTGGGGCTTCTAGATAACTCATGAGGGCTTTCCAACTTTACATGGCCATAACTCTCTAACCGTGAGGAGTTATGTGATGTTCCACATACCAAAGGAAATGGAATGACATGTACTATCCATATAGGATAGTATTACCTGCAAATATGTCAAAAATCATACCACTATCCATCAAACAAACTTGGATCCATTACCCAAACCTTTGTGCTACTGGAATTCACTACCAGACTTTCTTCAAGGGTTGACATCAATGACAACCAACCCAATTAATAAAAAATTATTGTTGTACTTTCACTTCTAAATATGATTTATGAGTAAAAACACAAAGATTTCAGAGTTAGTTGATGAAACTACCATCCAAGAGAGAGAATAAGCACAATAAACAAGATTCATTGGATGTTTCCACTTGGGAAATAGACATTCTATAAAATAACATCCAAACAAGTGTTAGAGAAAAATTATAAAGATAGATAAACATTAACTAAACAAGAAGTTACAAAATAGATGGTGAACCCCCTTAGAGTTTCACAAATTAGCACTTGGAATTCACCAAATAAAACCTCTAAGAAAATGATAAGCAATGATTAGCACATCAAAGATTAATATCACCTCTAGATATGTGATATAAGCTTGGTATCCAGTATATAAATTAAATGAATGCTATATGTAAGAAGGAAAACACCTTGAGGCACCAAACCCCAGCCTTAGGGTTTCACCAAATCTTATTTTTAATGCTTCAATTTAATTTACATATTTGAGAATCACCTTAAATCAACCTAATGAATGTTAGATAACACCTTAAATCTCAATCCAATATGGATGATTTGTTTCCTTAGGGTTAGAGATAAACAATTAAGCATAATCCATTGCAATAATATGTCTGGGAAATGAAATAATCCATTAACTTTACACTAGGCAATAAATGAAATCTAAATAAACCTTTTTCTTTGATTTTCATCGTTAGATTTCTTATTAAACAACATTTTTATTTTTTTTAGGGTTTTTTTTGTTGGTTGTTGAATATAGGACTAGTGCCCTTTTTTAATCCAATTAGGGCTTATGGGGTCAATAAGTATGCCCCTCTAGGAATTATTCACTCCTATATTAAATACTAGGGAAATATATTAAAACCCTAAGGGAAGAGTAATCTCCAAACTAATCAAGATAAACTAAGAGGACCAAGGCCCTACAAGAAGGAATTCCTCAAAGGAAAAAACCTTCACCAACAAGACCAACTATAAATTGAAAAAAAAACTCTGATTACCAACATGACCAAAGTATCTCAAAAACACTGATTACCAAAAATAGGCTATCGAAGTCCCAAAATTGGTCCAACATCACCAACTATCTCCCAAAACTTGGTTAAGGGCCAACAGGCCCCCAACACTCACCCGTGACTCGTCCAGAGTCACTCTGGTCTAATCAATTCTTCCTCGAATGCCTCGAGCTACTTCAACCTATTTTTGTGCTACGACCTCTTGCTTGACAAACTCCTGGATGAGTGCGTCATTGACGGGTCCCTCTAGGCATTGTTCTGTTGTACTCACAATCTGTTCTAGCTTTGCTCCTCGACTTTCAACCTCTGTGAACAGCTGACATGCCTTATCTTGCACCGGTTGAAGTCATTGAGTCACGTCCACACTTTGATCTAGATTGTATGGATTTTCTATTAGGTCGTGCGCTACTCATGATATCTCTTCATTCTTTCTACATGTGATAGGGCCTTCAGTTGCGTATGTAGCTTTTCAGCTTCATACTTCGCCTCCTAGAGATGTGACTCCAATTTATATAACTCTAGGTTCTCGGTGAGGTTCTCATATGTCTAGGCGCTGCATCTACTCAACTGCTTGCACTCCAAGGCAAGATCTTTCAGTCTTTCAACAACGATGCGGGAATTTATTTCTCTTTGGTCTCTGATCTCTTGCGGGGTCTCAGGTACTGCGTGAAGCTCTAGATCTGCAATGCGCTACTGGAGCTTCTGGATCACTTCTTCAAGTTGTGCCACCTGTTGTGGGATTATTTATTCAGTATTTACCTCAACTACTATTACAGAGTGAAGTGCTATGTTGACCTCTTCCTTTACCTCCAGTTGCTCCACCAGCATCTATTCCTTTCCTTGTTGTAGCTGTGATTTATCGTCATTCCACTTTGCTTGGATAGCACTCTTTTCTTGTTCTGCAACACTATGTTGTTCTAAGAGTACTCCATGTACTTGTGTCAAAGTCTGAGTGGCTTTCTCTGCTTCATCTTGTGCTTTTCAATGTCGATCCTTGACTAAATCCACGATTTGGTGGAGTTGATCTGGCTCATCTTCTACTTCTAGTGTTCCGACTGACAGAGGCGCAATGGAGATTGCGCACTTCGAATGAAGTGCCTGCTGCACTCCTTGGAGATCTATCTCGATTTGACCGCACATATCCTCTGGTTTAGTCTCTTGCTTCTCTACTATCTCCATCGCAACATCATTCAGAGTTGCAACGATGAAGTTGAAGTCGTCTGGGGTTAGTGTGGTTTGCAGCTTAGTCACTGGAGCTTTGGACTTCTTCCAAGAAGAAAGTTTTTGAGGTGAACCCTTCCTCTTCTTCAAAATCTCCGCTTCATCTCTGTGCTTCTGTTCGACTTCTTCTAACTCTTCACATCACCCTCTTGCTCTGGCGTGATGGAAGCAGTCTTCACCAAAGCAATTATTAATTCTTGCACTTTGTTGATCTTCTGTCGCATGCTAGGTCCAGGTATATCCTGCGTAGCTTTAGGAATGTCTACATCAGATATATCCATAGGGTCAGTTGGAACAAGGAGGTCCACCGACCATTCCTTTGTGATCTCCTCCAGATCTTCTTCTGTTAATTTATAATAGGACTGTAACTGCTGCTTGTGCTCGTCAGCACGCGCTGTGATGTAGAGAAAGTGTCTATCTATGTTGAACTTCATCAGGGGCTGAAACCTGTAGAGGGTGTTCGAAGTGATGCACGGTGTAGAATGGATAAATACTTTCAACTGATTATAATATGAATGAAACATGACATTTGACTGCCATTGTTTATTCATATCATTCGAGTACCACATGGTACTGAACTTCGTGGCCAACAATTCAAATGGCTTGATGTCCAGGAAGGTCACAACTTCTGGCATCTCTCATGCAATGAAAGCAATCAAGATCAGGAGCCAACTGAAATGGAACTCATATCCTTGTTCCCGGGCTTCTCTGCAGTCGAGCTCCAACTGGTTTACCAAGTATTGTGCCCAATTCATCTGTAGTCCCTCCGCGCACTTTCCTACGAGGTCTAGTATGAATCTAGTGACTTGGGTGGGCTGGTTCTTGCGAACTAATTTCCCAGCAATTAGTTGAAAGGCGAGGCGTATTGCATCATTCTAAATAGAGGATACCTTGTAGCCTCACCTTCCCTTCTCGACATCTCCATAAGTCTCTTTTATCCTCTATGCTAAGGCTCAGTATATGATATTTCTAGGGTAAAAATCATGTGGGTCAGGGCCTTGCATGGTCAGCCCAGTGATCTGATGGATTAAGGTAGGATCCACTGTGATACATTGGTTCAACAATAAATATCCTCCATGGTAACAGGATAACAAAAACTTAACACATACGTTCACTTCTTGATGTCGTCCGAAGTGCGGGATCTTCATAACATTAAGCAGGGTAGATTGCGCGAGGTTATGGGTCCAAGCATGGGGGATAATCTTTGAATTCTTTCCTTTTGTCTTGGTCAGATACTTATGTGAGGTGAGCATACTGTAATATTTACGGTCTCCAAGGTTGAAGTCACTAACTTCAATGCTCCTATCTTATCCTGGTCTGTGCGAATTGCGCGTATCCCTTTCGGGAGGTACGCAGTGACCAAGGCATAGTCAAAATCTCTAGGCACACTATCTATGTTCATTGCGCCTCTCAGAGGAGGTATATACGCAGATAAGATGCTTGGAATCAACTTAGCATTCACGAGAACATCTCTATGCTTCGTTCTCATCTTTGTCATGATTCTAGAAGTTCCTGCTCCATGAGAAGTCGATGGAGAAGCTTGGACTTCTCCTATCGATGATGCTTTCACACCTGTAGACATTCTTCTTTCTGACATGACTTTCTCGGTCCTGAGATCAATGAGTAATTCCTTCGCAGATTCTTCAAGTGTGTTAAGCTCTTCAGACATACGCGGTCATGGTTAATAATATCGGGTTCATGAAGTAATGTAGACATGGAAATAAGATGGAAAGTAAGGGTGTAATGATCACTGGACAATCTTAACCAAGGTTGCGAGCTCAAATTCTCGATTTGGAAAAAGTATTCTTCGTGCATGGCATGATGGGGTAAATAGGAAACTCAGCAATGGATTTCTTGCAATGGGTATGTGGCTTCATTGACTCTTGTTCTGTCCATTATGGCATGGTCCAATGGTCAGGTGGCAAGCCATAGATGTTTTTCCAGCCGTTCAAAGCATCAGTTGAATGGATATATCGTCCCTAACGACTATATTGCTTTGCCACGGCGAAGTGACCTATGTCGTTGTTCTGATATCCCGACGAAGCTCCCATTCTACAAGTTTTCTTTCTGCAATGCCCCCTTTGGGGCCTTATATAACTTTTCAATCTTACCCCTCTTCTTACTTATCTTTCTAGCCTTCTTTCTAGTAATCTTCAACTCAATCTGTCTTTTTTTGTTCTGATTCCTATCTTCTTTTAGCATAGTCACTGCACGTTGCTGAGGTTCTCTCCTAAGACTCAGGGGTAATATTTCTTCTTTGTTTGGGATAGGTACTTCAGTCTTCTGAGGGTCTTCCAATGTTCTTATAGCTTTGACATTAGGGTCTCTAGTGTGAAATAACTTTGATATGTTCTCCCATTCTTCAATCAACTATGCGATCCTTCTGGTCATGAATTCTTGTAACTCTTGTTTCTGTTGTTCCAAAACTTCTTCTTCTTCCTTTCGTCTAGCTTGATCTCTATCAATCTAGGGCTTTCCCAATAACATGGTAAACAGGGCGTTGTCCTCAATAAATTTAATAATCTCAAAATCTTCTTCAGTCGAAGTTCCATTGGCATTCATAGATATCTGAGTGAGCTTTCCACATAGGTTTACCAATTTTCCTCTGAACAGTCCTATTCCTCTTAATGAAGGAATCATAGCAGGCCTCCCTATAGCTTCCCAAGTTCTCTCTGTCATGATATTCATCTGTGTTTCCTTATCCAGAACACAATCAATGTCGAAGTCCCATATTCTTACTTCGATGCATTCTTTTTCTTTAAATATCTCTGATAACCTAACATGTCGGTGGTCATTCAAGGTTTCTTTCATCTGTAGAAATACTTTCACTGATTCTTTCTAGGGTTCTACTATTTCTGGATCAACCTCTTGGTTCAGATTCATTCCTTCAAGCTTAGCAATCATTCTAGGGCAACCCAATACTTCATGGTCTAGAGATTTACAACAAAGAAAACTAGGCCTTCCACCAGGGCATTCCTTAGCTACATGTCTCGATTTTCTGCAACTGTAACAGAGGGATAATCCTCTCTTTCTTTTAAATGATCCCCAACCTCTTTTGTACTTCGCACTAGGATCATAGGAGATAACCTGAAACAAATTCTTTCTAGGATCCTACATCCATTTGTTAGTCCAAACATTCTTTATATGCATAGGTATAACATATCTATCACTATTCTTATCAGATCTATTCATATCAAACATTCTGTCATCTATTAATGCCCTATTTTTTAAGCTAGGACATAATCTATCAAACATACCTAGATCCATGCTTTAGAAACAAAAATTTCCACTTATCTTACTTTTACAGAGTACAAATCTTTAAGATCTATAAATTTTAATTATTCTTACCTTTATCAAAGAACAGAGCTTACAAATCTTACCTCTTTTAATCAAAAAATTCCACTTTTACCTTTCTTAGACCATAAATTGTTCAGATATTGCTTCTTTTCTTCAGTATCAACCTCTTTTATTGCAGATCTGACTTTTCTTTCTTGGCTCAAAGTTTCACAGGTCAAGTAGGATGTTGCACTCTAGGGAAACAGATCTATGCACAGAGCTTCCACGGTTTCAAATCGAATCTTTGCACAAAGCTTCTTCTTCTTCAGTTCCCAACAATCATAGTTTTAGGTCCTAGAAACAGAACCATTTGTTGGCATAGGGGCAAACCTAGGGTTCAATGCTACAAGAGCGCACCAACAAAACCCTAACTACTGACCCTTTCAACAACACCTGCAAAGAGATTAAGTCTCACCTGAGGTAGAGGTAGGGGTGGTTGCAAGACTCAGGTGTCTGCAACCTTAGCTGGGACACAGGCCTGTGATTATATCACTTATTGATCACTTAGCATCGATCATTCATTAATATTCAACCCTTATTATACTTTGCAGATAACACAGAGCATCACAACATTCACTTAGATCTAAGGTATTTCAACACTTAGCAATAGTAAAACAGATCAGATCTGGTAGATCAACACTGAGCATCTTCATACATGTCAGATCTAACATTCACACACCTCTAAGAAGAACAAAGCATAAGTAGATATATCTAAATACATCAAAGCACTTAGAAAAATAAGGGATAAACACATCAAGTTGAAGCACAAAGCATATCACACAGATTTATGTGGTTCACCCCCACCCTAGGGCTACATCCACCAACTCTTCTTCTTTATTAGCATCTTCAATCAGTTACAACACAGAGCCACCAAAAACCTTCTTCGCATAGGATAGAAGATCTGCGCAACTCAATAGATACTTCTTCTTTGCTCTACAACACAAAGCCTTCCACAACTCCTTACAACAAATTGCACTTTTCTCTGCAAGCCTCTTACAGTCATGCACAGAGCCTACTCAATCACATAGATCACTTGCACATAGCAATATTTACCATCACATAGATGTACTACTTCTTAGATTGCCTAGCTTACTTATTTATACATAAAAAATAGGCCTACACATGGGCAAAGCCCATGGGCCGACATCCCATTCCCGTTACATTATCCCAAAAACCCAAAAGGGACCCAAAAGTGGGTCGAGATTTCGCAATCTCTGCTTTGTCTGGCGCTCCATCTTTGACAGGCTATTGAAGTCCCAAAATTGGTCCAACATGACCAAGTATCTCCGAAAACTTGGTCAAGGGCCAACAAAAACCCTTGCCAAGGAACCAAGAGGAAAAATGAAGAAATGGATTAAGCACTTATCCAAGTTAACAAGAGAAGAAGGAAGGAACAAACCCTAGAACATTTCCTCACCAAGTGGTATAGTAACCCCTCAAATGGATCGATCTTGAATTCTAGTAGAAGTCTTGAATCACCATCACAAATATTTAATGCACCAAGAAGATAACCAAGAAAGAGAAAGATCCAATAATTGACACCAAAAACTCAAAAGGAATATATTCTATCATTTGTAGTCATAAATGATCCAACAATTCATAACGATTTGGAATGAAAGGAGTGCCTCTATTTATAGAGGATGCTTCTACATACTTCTCATTCTTTATTAATTATTTTCCTTAAAATTATCCTAGAAGAATAAAAAATAAGACTTGTCATCCACATAAAGAAGGAGATTGAGTCAATACATAATCAAATGATGCCACATGTACATAAAACCCTCATGAGAGAGGGACATCCCACAAAGAATGGAGTTGATTTTCTCTCATAGCCCAACATTCCGAGGAAAGAGTGACGTGGAGGCCTCAAAACACGGTGAGGTAACCTCCCAAGCAAGCGAAGCTCCAATGTTCTTCTCATCCAAGAGGAATGACCTTGAAATTCGATGAGATCCTCAAAATCTGCTCAAAGAATGCTCAAAAGTATCTCCAAGGTATGACCAAGCCCTCAAATCAAGCAAATATTCTCCACAAAGAAAGGAATATGCCTTTCCAATTCAAATAATTACCAAAAAAACCAACATGGTTTTCATAAACCCCACACATGTGGGTCGACCCTCAAGTCATGTAAGGAACATCTCCAAAAGTGATGAAAGAGGATGGTGCTCATGAATCTCAAATGTGGCATGTATAGAGGGTGTCCATGTATGCATAAATACCCCAAATGTACCTTGGAGGATGTGACCAATGCCTCAAGATATGTGTACCGTCTCAAGAAATGTGACACTGCCTTGGGAGACATGAAACTAGGTGAGCATTTGCATAATGATCTCTAAGATTAGATGGTCAAAGTGTGATGAATACATAAAATAGGGATCCATGCTTAGGAATAAAACAAGTGTGCTATACATAGGTGTGACAACATTTATAAAGAGAAACACTTTTACATCATATACAAAGGGGTAGGAGAGACTAGTAGCTCCCATGGATCATGTTTCCTAGTGGATCCACCCCAAGATGGTTTCATACCAACCCAGATCATAAATGACCAACATGATGAAGTGCTACCAACATCAAGTGGAAATTGACTATATCCATAAAAGAAAATCCTATCTTGAAATGAGGACTAAAAGGACGGGCCATGACCAACCACATGGGGTTTGGAGATACTACATAGGACTCCTCACCAATACATATAACATATAAGCATGGTCCAATACAATACATGAGTGCAAGTACAACCACACTTTTATCTCATCATGGTACAATAAGGCACATATTCTACTGATATGATGGTCCACATCTAGTGAAAAAATATAGCGTACACTAAGGTGAATATTAGGTGTAACACGTTGCATCATCATTCATGTTAGATTCTTGAGAGATACATTGGAAAAAAAATAAGAGAATTTTGAGGTATATCCATGGTACAATTGGTTATGGATTGGTAGATATATCTACAAAATATTTCTGGTTGATTGGTTACATAGATTCAAATTGGGAAGGTTGTATGTGTTGGGTTTTTATATTCTCTGCAATGATAGAACAATCATCCAAATGTCTATTTGAGGTGCATTGTCTAGGTGAAGAATCGATCAACAATTCAAGTTGATTCGATGGTTAAGTCGAGGTCGAAGTGATCAACCGAGAAGTCAGAAGTCGAAGTGATCAATAAACAAGCCGAATTCAAAGTGGCCAATAGGATATCGAGTGGAAATCAATTGAATACTGACTGGTAAACCAAATGAAGTCGACTGTAACAAATCCCAAGATTCGCGGGATTGCATCCAATCATCTGTGTGGATATATAACTATTTTTGGGTGCCATGATTTAGGGTTTTGCATGCTATAAATCCTATAAATAAGGTGTTTTGTAATTGTATTAAATTTATGAATCCTTCAAGAGGATCTTGTTGGTCATGTAGATGTTAGCTAAATTGGTTGTAGGCTTGTTCTTGTGTAAAGCAAGAGAGTATGATGGTGATTGTTTCTTAGGTTTAGAACAACGTTAGACATGTAACTCTTTATTCATTGAATGAATAAGACAACAAGGAGAAAGATGCTCAAGGAATGATGGTTTTCCTAGTTTTGGGTTTCCAGGGTAAAATCTATGTGTACAGTGTGTGATTATCATTTATTTCTTCTTTAAACATGTATTCTCTTTCCTAGTTGGTTTAGTGTGAGTATTTATTTCTCATCATCTAGTATCAAAGATTTATCTGAGATGTTTTGATACAGTGGTATCAGAGAATCAGAGGAAGGTTGAGTAGATCTTGTATCTTAGCTAAACCTAGGTCCAGTGGGAGTTGTAAGTTAGAGATATTTAAAGTTGTGCTTGAAAGAATGGTAAGTAGTTTGAGGATAAATATCAAAAAATT
>JZKD02S2075696.1:283649-293824 GCA_000966675.3 Picea glauca
AGGTACCAAATAATTTCTAAGTCTTGATTCCGGATAATGAGCTGAAGTCGACGGAACAAAACTCGTCACAGGAGGGCCTTGATGTATCCCCCATCAATGACACGAAATGAGTAACTTGAAGGTGAAACAGAGTATGATGTGAATTGGACTGGACACAGGGAAGGCCGACACAGAGAGAATGGATAACTGCAAATGGCCGACTCAATATAGGTTTCAGATGGACTTCTCTTGAACATATGAACGACATGACCAATGGTTGGGCAGCATTGACTCAAAGACGACACATGGAAAGACCTTGTAGCAAATCGAATGAGAGACAAATGGATTTCCCAAACCGGCTTCAAATGATGAATAGGGGGTATCATGTTCAAGAGCGACACTTACTGCCAATCAATACGATGATGAAAACATATCTCTTTCCCAAATTTTCCCCCACCATTTTTGGTGAGTACCTCTTTATTTTTACGCAAGCTTGAGGAGGATAACATATGCTTGTTGATGTAAGCTCATCCTTCGGATGAGTCCCTCAAGGTATGTTTAACGAACCCTAAGAAGGAGTGGTTCGGTCCCATCACAGGTCTGTCAATGTTTTTTTAACGAGTCCAGAGATAGAAAACTCGAAGGTTTTTCAAGATTATAGAGTTTGGAAAAACACTTAAAAGAGAACTCTCTCAGTTCCTTTTTCGTAAAATAGTCTGGATGATACCGAAAAAGAGATAAATTATCGCTCACCAGACGCGTACTTCAAATAATTTATCGAGCATGAAAATAGCAAGGTCGCTCAGTGATATTTTCATGTTTAGGGAATCTGAAAAGAGCTTAAAGAGGACTCCAGGGGGTTCCTTTTTCATATAACCTTGTTGAGCCCGAAAAAGTGATAAAAGTATGCTCGATCACGTTCTCATGTATTTACGAGCGCAAGAACGGACAAAAACGACGCTCGAGGTTTTATGTAAAAACCATAAAAAACAATCAAAAACACGCGATAACAAAGGAAAAACATGTCCGTATCCCTGTATTCGATTATCAAAGTCATCACGCCTGCAAGAGTTACACTCAACATGACATTAGGGATTAGGGTTTAATTGATAAATAATCATAAAAAACCAAAATGATATAGTAAAAGTAAATAAAAGGAGTAAATACTCTTTTTACCACACCATTTTACATTTCCACTATTGAGCTCAAAAAACCCCTCTTTTAGTCTCCAAGTTTGGCGTCAGATTGCGGGAGCTACGAGAGACCATTCAGCGAGCTGTCTGCGACTGTAAGGTAGGCTCTTCGTCCTTAACATTTTCATGGTTTAAATTTGTAATTTCATTGGTTAAATTTTCATTTTTAAGTTGATTTTCTAAGCCCTATATGCGCACTGCCATTCTCGCAGGCAGGCTATACGGGGCCTGCGAGAATGATGCATTCTCGTAGGTGAGCTTAAAGCCACCTGCGAGGTTCTCGCACTGTGCACACAGGGCACCTGCGAGAACCGCAAAGCCCAATTTTTTTTTAAATTTTTACCCAATGAAAAAGATCTAAAGCATGAAAAAAGTTATTAATCCTCTTATTGTGTTCCTTATGCAGATAATTGGCCATCAACATGGTGCTTGAGTGGCGCAAAAGGGAACATGAAGAGGACAATGCAATGGCCGAAAATCATCCACCTACCATAGCTGCTTTGAGAGACTGTGGGCTCTTGAAGTACTTTCGCATCCCGGGCATGAGGGCCCAAGTCAGACTACTAGAGTACCTGGTGTGTATGTGGGACCCTGATCAACAGGTGTTTCATGTGGGGGTCCACACACTGTCCTTAGACATTGAGGACATTTTCTTTTTGAATGGTTTGTCACGGCGGGGGTACTATGTGAGCCTGACAGGTAGTAGAGGTGGTGGGATACAGATGAGTGAATAATGGAATTTACACTGCGTTCCCGAGGCGAAGAGAAAGAAAGGAAAAGTAGCGATCTGGGGGGTACGAGACTTGACCCTCCATACTATCCTTTTCACTATAGCTCGGATGGTTGGGAGTTTTTCTCCTCATATGGCATTACAGAGTTACTTCCAGTATGCTATTGAGTGTACTGAGCCGTGGGTATTCAATTGGGCAGATGTTGTGCTTCGCAGTATAAAAAAGAAATTGACCAAATGTAGGAGAGGTGACCTGAATCAATTTAGGTACAGATATTTGTTGGTATAATTCTTCCTTAAGCGGGTCCCATTACTGAGGCTACAGGTGGAGTGGAATTTACCGTCTCCTAGGGGTCCGCGGATGCTGAGATGGTGTCGGCTCATGGCCCGGCACGTAGAAGGACTGATCATCAAATATGATGATACTTTCTTTGACTGGATTCAACCATAGATGTTGATCGTTGATGACTACGCTTATGTTGGGCTGGATTTCTGAGGAGATATGGATTTGGTATTACCAGAGGATGCTCAGTGGGGGGACCTTGGTAAGAAGTACACACATTTTCTCTTTTTAAATGTTTTTGAATTTTTTATCATATTCAAATGTTTTTGTTTTATATGTTCGTCCAAAGACTAATACAAAATCGTTTGTTGATAACACAGATGTTGGACCTTACATACCTCCTGACACTTCTCCCATCCAGTGGTAAGGAGAGGTAGCGACAACACCACAGTTTGTTGAGGATTATCAAGTGGTGGAACAGAATCTAGAGGGCCTAACTACAGACATTTCAGATATGACTCTGGAAGAGGTTCCACGACGCGATCAACTTCATACTGTTGGGGTATCAGCATCTATGAGTCGACTGCTCCGTAGGGTTGCTAGGGCAGTCGTGTGTTACCGTGAACGTCATCCATGATGTCACTTTGTAGAAGTTATGAGCTTCAAATTTTGATATTTTGGTCTTCGAACAAACTTTTTGTAAAAAACACTCTTTTGATCGTTATATATATAGACGGCTTCTACCGGTTTACTTTATATTGTGTGAATTTCGATGTGTTTGATTTATAAATGATTCAAATGTCTGTCCAATACATAATTAGCCAATGCATCTGTTAATTTATTTAGACATCTAGGAATATGTTGATATTCAATGTGATCAAAATAACATTCCAAGAGATGAATTCGCAAATACACCCGTAACAAAGTAGGACTTCGAATAGAGTAGATATTACTTAACTGTAGTACTACAAGCTGCGAGTCAAGTCGCACAACCAAATGACGAGCTCCGAGCGAGATAGCATCAACCAATAATTCAATAATGGCACTATACTCTGCAATGTTGTTGGTTGCACGGCCAAGGCATACACCTCGTAAAGAGACAAATTCATTTGTAGGGGCGTAAATTGTCCACGCAGCAGAAGCAAGGTTTAGAGTACTACGGCTAGCGCCATTAGTGAAGCCAATATAGGGTAGCAAAAACTACAACATCTGGAAATCAAACACAATGTCACAAAATGGCAGAGACCAGATAACGACAAAATAAAGCTATAGTAACACACACAAAGTATGATACATTAAAATACAAGTACTTGTGCAAGATGATTTATGCATAGTACTTCTTCAAGTACAACCCATTTCTGGGTTCACTCAAAGGGATACCATCATAATCTACCAACTCATATGCTCCTTTTTCCAAAACTCGGCAAATAATATAAGGACCTCGCCACATAGGTTCGAATTTCCTAGCTCCTAACACATCTCAATCCTGTTCATAGAGAAGAACAAGATCACCTTCAGAGAAAATGCGAGGCTTGACATGCTTTTCATATTGGGCCTTGACACGTTTTTTATGGGCTTCTATTACTAGAGTGGCGTCACGTCGAGTTTCATCTAATCTCATAAGATACAATAGACATTCTTCTTCAACAGAAGTGTTGGGTAGGAGTTCAACAACTAGCTTTAGAGAGGGTATCTCGCATTCTATAGGAAGAATGGCTTCTACACCATAGACTAAACGAAAAGGCATAAACCCAGTAGCGGACTTGACAGATGTCCGATACGCCCACAATGTCGAAAACAACATTGTGTGCTAACTTGTTTTATGAAATCCTATCATCCGTCGAAGCATAGTTATAAGAACTTTGTTGATTGCTTCGACCTGGCCGTCATCTTGTGGATAATAGGGCGTTGAGTTATCATGACGAAGACCCAACTTCTCAGTAAGTTCAGACATCATAAAATTCCTAAAGTGGCTACCGTGATCAGTAACAATAGCTTGAGGAACACCAAAACGAGCTATGACGTGATTAAAAAGAAACAAAGTTGTGGTCTTTCCAGTATTGTCGAATGTCGGCATCGCCTCAGCCCATTTCGTAAAGTAATCAACGGCTACAATGATGTAACCATGCCCCCCAGCCGAGTGAGGGTGACATGTCATGAAATCGATGCCCCATTTTGCAAAGGGACCAACTGAGACCACGGGATGAAGAGGAGTAGGATGTGACCGAATTTTCTGGTTGTAGGTCTGGCAGGCATGGCATTTCTGAATGGAAATAATGCAGTTGTTAAGCAAAGAAGGCCAAAAATACCCTGCGCATAATATCTTCTGGGCAGTAGCATACCCAGACATATGACCACCACATGCTCCAGAATGGTAGTCATTCAGAGCTTTCTCGGCTTCATTGAACGTTAGACAGCAGCGAAAAACAGAGTCAAATCCTCGACGGTAAAGAGTATCCCTGAGGATAATGTATTGATGAGCTTGATAGTGTATGCGACGTCGTTCAAGACTAGACAAAGCAGGCTGGAAAGTCTGGGTTTGGAGATATATAATGATATCTCCATACCAAAGATCGTCAGTGCTAATAAGGAAAAGAGATTCATTGGGTAATGAATCAACTGCTACATTTTCCGTTGCAGAGTGAGGAAAATCACATATCAACTCAGCAAAAACTAAGGACTTCTTAGACTTGGCGCGATCAAATTCCAAGTCAAACTCCTGGAGTATCACAATCCATTTGGAGTATTTTCCCCCTAGCAATTGATGTGTCAAAATATGTTGCATAGGGTTGCAATGAGAAATCACCGTAGTCTTGCGTGAGAGGATATAATGTCGGAAGCGTTGGACGACTTGAATGGCAGCCAAGGCCAGTTTTTCAACATGTTGACACTTGATTTTAGTGGGTGTGAGACTTCGACTCAAGTAATAAATAACATGTTCATCGTGCGCATCATCCTCTTGGACAAGAACCATGCCAATAGTGTACTCCGAGGCAGCAAGATAAAGGAAATAATCACGACTGTAATCGGGAGGAAAGAGAAGGGAAGCGCGCGTTAGGGACAACTTCAAAGCTTCAAAAGCATGGTTGGAAATGGTATCCCAGACGAACTCTGAATTTTTCTTGAGTAGCCACGTAAAACCACGAGTGATCTCGGCGTAATTGGGGATAAAACGACGAAGAAAGTTTGCTTTACCCTGCAAACTTTGCAAATGGCGCAGTGTAGAAGGAGGAGGGAGTTTAAGGATCGTCTCAACCTTCAAAGGATCCACCCAAATCCCGTGACACGAAACGATAAAACCTAGAAGACGACCGGATTCTACAAAGAAAACACACTTATGGGGATTTAAACGTATCCGGTAGAATCGACAGCGAATGAAAATAGCCCAGAGCTGTGTTGGGTGATCAACTCTGCGCATAGAATGAGCTGGTAAATCGTCCAAATAAGGTTGAACGATATGTTTTATATCATGAAAAGCACAAGACATAGCACGTTGAAAAGTTGCGCTCGCATTCTTAAGACTGAAAGGGAGTTTTCGATAGGTAAAAGTGCCCCAAGGACAAATAAAAGCAGTCTTATGTTGATCCTCAGGAGCAATGTTAATTTGATTATAGTCGGAGAAACCATCCATGAGGGAGAAGATTTCACTTACGGCGCAATCATTGACAATCTGATCGACGAAGGGGGTAGGAAAGTTTTCCTTGGGACAAGATTTGTTAATATCCCTATAATAAACACAAACATGAATGGTGCCCCCTTTTTTGTCAATCGGGACAGGATTGGAAACCCGTTCTGTAAGAGCCACCGGATAAATAAAGCCATCTTTCAGAAGTTTCTCAACTTCAATCTTGATGGTAGCCTCTTTACATGGGTGAACTGGATGAAGGCATTGCCGTTTAGCGCTGGGATATGTCTTTATCTCATGTACAACAATTGCAGGGTCGATACCTGGCATCTCTTCGTAGCTCCAGGAGAAGATGTCATGAAATTCTTTGAAAAGAGACGTATAGGTGACGATTTCGTTGGAAGAACATGAAGCTCCAATATGGACATTTTTGACAATCCCAGGTTTTATGGATATGTCAATGGGAATAGTGGGTGAGATATTACTTAAGTTCCCTTCAACAAACACATCGTGTGTAGGCAAGGGAACCGTCGAGATGACAACAACGGTCGACAAAGTTGAAATCCGTTGGTAGTTCTCAAGAGTGTGTTGTTCTAGAAAGAGGATGGAACGATGATGCCCATCGTCCCAAGGGGTGTCCTTCATGACGGACATGATCATCTCGTCAGTGGGAAAAATAACATGAAAAGGATCGGGAGACAACTCATCAAGAGAACAGGTATAAGGTGTTGCCGATTGAATTGCCTAATAGGCGGACTCAATCGGACTTAACGACATTACGTCGCCGAAATGAACATGATCTCTAAGGTCAGGGACAATCCAAGGGTCAGAAGACAAAGGAAGTTCGTGAGGCAAGGTGGAAATCATGTTGATAGAAGCAATAGACGAGTGTGGAACATTGGGTGGTGGAATGGGGAAAGTACCCATTAACAAGGAGTCCTTTAAAAGGCATACACCAACATTCTCATAACCCGGCGGGGTTTTAGCAATAAACGGTACGTTGCCAGTACGAGTATCGGAATTGAAGAAGACAAGTTGGTCGACGGTAACAACCTTTCCTTGATGAGGGAAACGTACTACATGAAAAAGTGTTGACACAACGACGTGCATGGAATCGATCCAGCTACGGCCAAGTAAAATATTATAATCGAGAGGAGCGTCAAAGACTTCCACTTCGACTTGGACCGTCTTATCTTCTAAAGTGATGGGAAACGAAGGAAGAACACCGTAGGGCTTAAAACTAGTGCCATTGAAGGCTTTAAGAGTGTTTTGTGATTCATTCAAGGGAGGAGAGCCAATGGCTTTCCAACAAGCAAAAGACATGACACACGTTGAGGCACCCTCGTCGATAATAGTTCGACAAATGTTCTTGTCAGAGCCAACAACTTGTATCTAAAACGCAAGTTGAGCAGGTAACCTTGGAATGTGATCGTCCAAGTCAAAGACTATTAAATTCGTATCTTTCGGGTCAATTCCACCTATAGCTTTCAACAGTGCCTTCCATTGTGCAGGACAAGACTGAAGGACTTCAAGGGCTGACATCGTTGAAGGTGCCTGGGCCAGATCTTCAACAATGTTGTAGTTCTGGGCCGCATGAGCATGAGGATTGAATGACGATTTCCATACGACACCCTCAGGGGGAGGTCACAGAACTGTGTCGAGGCTCGGTCGTTCGAGATGAAGAGGACCATTGGTAGGTGGAGTCGCTGGAGAGGGTTGTACCAAAGCAGGAGTTAAATCGTCAACCTTCTCCTTAGATGGAGAGTAATCTTTGGCTCGAGTAGTGAGTGCAACGTTGTTCTACTTAGAATCACCAGTACACATCAAAACATATGATGTCGTAGAAGAAGAGGGTTGGTCGTGAATGACCAACTGATCCTGTTGTTGAGACGGGAAGGGTTGGGACAAGACAGCCGGTGCAGGGGGTTTTGGAGTTCCCTGAAGGAACTTAGTGACCTCAGCACGTCGTGGACAATCCTTCGTGTAGTGATCATCACCACAGATAAGGCAAGGGTATCGGAGTTTACACTTATCTTGGTCCTCAACAGGAGTAGTTTTAGGTTGCTCTGCTTGATTATTATTTTTTCCCTCCTTATTCTTGCCTCTCCTCTTCTTAGATTTGTTTTTACTGGTTGGGGTGGATTGGACAACATTTACCTCAGAAGTCTTGCCGGTGGGAGTGGCAGGAGACGGAGCATTTTGAACATTAGAAGAAGTAGATTTAGGGGTTGTGCTTGAAACAGAATGTGATTAGGCTTGGGCAGTACCAATCACACCGTCAGCTGCATGCGAGGCAGCTGGAGCAGTTGAAGTGATAGAAGAATTAGGACGAGGTAATTCAGGTAGAAAATCGTAAAGTGTTTCCGTTTGTGAGTAAACAACATCAAGATACTAAGCATGACTTATGGCCTGCTCTTCCGTGACAACACCACCCATGTAAATGTCCTTACCAATTTCATTCACAAATGATTTTGTAAACCATTCTGCCAGTAACTAATCATGGAGCTCAAGTTTAATGAGACGTCATCTCCTTCGCCACTCATGGATGTGATCAGATATATGAGTGCCTTTAGTCTATTTGAAGGAAGTCAAAATATCGGTGCCCATGTCATAATGGATCGGTAAGTGGTAATGTGTAAGAAAAGCCATATCTAGGGTGTTTAAATCAGAGAAGAAACCTCATGGCAATTCGATATACCACTTCACAGCAAAATCGGTAAGAGTTCGTTGAAAAAGATGTAAATGAATAGAGTCATCCATCAACGAGTTGGATGAACACCATAGGTGAAAAGTCATAACGTGATTGTTCGGGTCCTCTCCCACTTTGCCGTCGAATTTAGGAATGTCTGATGGAAGCTTGGTTGGAATAGCAGGCCATTGGGGAGAGTGACGAATAGGATCATTTAAAATCCTAGACAAATCCAACAAATCCAAAGTAGCAAGAAAAGGTAACTATCGATTCACCTGCGGGTACTGGTGGCTTTAGGGTGGAAGCCCTGTCGAAAAACGAGTAGGACCGTAAGTCGTCTACGCATAATGGGAAGACCCAGGCAGATTCGGTGGTGGTTGGAGAGGATAGTAGCTCGAGGGATTATAACCTTGAGCAGGGACATGAGTTTGAGCATTCGGACTCCAAATAGGATTGGGTATACCTGGATATGGTTGGCCTATAGTAGGGATAGGAAACTGCTCCCCCCCAGTCGTTTGAGGAGGATTTTGTATCATCTGATTCCAATATTGGGCCAAAGAAGGAGGTATATTTTGTCCAAAAGGTGGGGTTGGTCCCCCTATCGTAGGCGGAGTTCCAACTGGAAGTTGTGTCCCAATCGAAGGTTGTGTAGTAATTAGAATGTGTTTGGTAAGAGGAAATTGAATCGTACCACCTTGTCCACCAACGAGAATCTGCAAGTTTGGTGTAATGGATGGGATAGTGCCACTAGGATTAGGATTGCCAGAAGGAAATTGAGGGAGTGTCGGAATAAAACCGGGAATAGGGTGCCCAGGAAAAGAAGGACCACCTGGAGAACCGGATGGGGTTTGCGGAGGTGTTGGAATAGAATAATTCAATGCACGGTATCCGGGTGGTAGTGTCGGAGTGACATTGGGCGTTTGTTGTGTGTTTATAGGAGCAAGACCAGCCGCAGTGAACCCAGTTGGGACACTCGTAGTATTCGTGAGATGGGCCATTTCGGCAGGGACAGTAAAGTGATAAGTGGTAGTCAATGGTACTGTCTCTAGATTAGAGATTTCATAAATCACAGGTGGAGTAATCTCAGAAATCACAGGGGAACCTGGACCAAAAAGGTCTCGTCGGAAAACACCTGTAGACCAAAAAGGATCTTGGCCTTCTATGACAGGAAAAGGCCCAACGAGTGATCTAGAAGATGTAACAACTAATTCTCCGGAAGAATTCAGTCGCATAAATGGTCGCTTAGAACGAGGGTGAAGTCGAAAATCCTCTCGAGTATTGGTAATTCGGAAAGGTTATAGAGAGTCATTTCGTTCCACTTGTGGTGTAGTAACGACTGTGGCTTCACTTTGCCGAGGAGAGCTCTCAAGTGTACCTGTAGGCAAGGGTTGAGAACTGTCCAGATGTTCTGGAGATAAACCCTGCATTCTACGTGAATGACGTGGGGGAGCTATTGTAAATGAGTAACAAACTTCACGAAGAAAATCCTATGGTCAAATTCGAGAAACAAACAACACGCGCTAGTAAAAAAAATCTAGGAAGCCATCACCAGGCAAACAAGACCTTCTAATTTCGAAGCCACTAGTTGGTGATGAAATCCAACGTCGCAACAACGAGATGAGAAGGGGCGGGGCTAAGGTGGAAAAGTTACACTGACGACCTGCTTAACGGACTTA
>JZKD02S2075696.1:295839-307155 GCA_000966675.3 Picea glauca
ATGATATTTCTGGAAAGAGAAGAAAGTAACTTTTCTCAGGAGAAAGTTCTTATGAAGAGCCTGAGTACACCATCATCAATACATCATCATGATGACCAAAATCATGGGTAACACCCATATATTCATATTTATTTATTATATGAGTATTTATGAGAATGGTGATTGATTGACTACAATGGACGTGTATATAAATACACACAGCGGATGGCAAGTCACATCCTTCACAACAGATTTATTATATGAATATATATGAGAATGATGATTGATTCAATACAATATAAATACACGTAGCCGATGATAAGTTATTCCCTTGACAAATGGCATGATTTATCATTATTACACACTAATGATTACATTACATAATAATTGTCCTACCACTACTAATACATGATTATTATTTTTAACATAATAATTACTATGTTATAACCCTAGTTGTAATATACCCTTGGTATATTACAAAAACCAATATATTACATAAATACAATAATGATGGCCTATGTTAATGCTTCAAAGGCTAGTGTTGAAGTTGAAAAAGCAAAGTGAAAGAAGGGTTCCTAAACTTCCCTTCAACGATTATTGGTATTTGTGACATCCATGGATAAATCCTCACATTTATTTTAATAAATATTCCATGCCTCATTGAGTACATTCATAATGTTCCCTATTGAAAGCTTATTGTTTTTGTAATGTTGAACGTGGTTACAAGAAACATCCAAAACCATTTTGATAGAGTCCAGATCATGACCATTCATCTATGCCAATGAATTAATGAGAAGATGAAGAGAACGATAAATATAATATTCCTTCTCTACCTTAAAATTCATTTCATAAAAGTGAATAAAGTTACCTGCACCAACTACTTCAAACACTGTAAACACAAGAATTCGAAATAAAAGTGCTTATCCATCTCCCAATTAACTCAAAATAAAATACATTTGAAATTTAAAGGTCGTAGCCTCTAGATCATGTTCTAGATGTAAATAAGAGATGTTGTAGAGGTGACACAACTCGCATTCTTGTAGATGTTGTAGATTAATAACAAGCACCCTACAAATATATGGCATTCTCCTTATCGAAGTATGGACAATTTCCATTACTTTCCCTTAACATGCTATCTCACTGTCTTCACTAGCTACCCCCCTTTGTTGATTATCGCTCTCCATTTGCAATTGGCATGGATGAGAGTTTACCAATTCTTGGGAAAACCTAGACTTTAAAGTCTAGGAGAATCTTACCCTTAAGCTAACAATAGATCCTAGTCACAGTGTGAAGAAAACTATGGGGCATTCAAGGAAGCATACCATGACCCTAGATGAGGTAAATGAGGATGTAGTCTATGAGTTCAATGTGCCCCATTCATTTTTTTATGGAACAAACATATCCATGCCTCTATCAAACACAATCACTTAGAGGAGGTATACCACAAGGTTGCAATATTAGAGAAGAATCTTGGTGGGACAACAAGGGAAAAGGATTAGAAGGAAACTCTCTCTCTCTCTCTCTCAAACACAATCATTTATAGGAGGTATACCACAAGGTTGCAATATTAGAGAAGAATCTTGGTGGGAAAATAAGGGAAAATGATTAGAAGGAAACTCTCTCTCTCTCTCTCTCTCGTGCGCTCTCTCTCTCTCTCTCTATGAGATCTCTCTCATGGATCACATGCATACCAAAGGTTGTTGCACGTTTTTTAAAGCACCCTTAACAAGAAGTGGCACATGCACTCCTTTGTGGCCTCCAACATTGATTCCCAAATAAAGTACATAAACATAATCTCTTATATTCCTTCTTATCTAAAGCTTAACCTTATTCCTATCACTAAGGACTTGGTAAAGTAGGGATGATATGTCTAAAGGTTTAATTCCCTCCTCTGTCAAATCATGAACCTATATTACTCCTATACATGGCCATTCAAGAGGCTAATGTCAAAGTTGGAAATCCGAAAGCTAATCAGTAAGATCGAACATCCAGTCTTACCGGACTTCCTTTTTTTTGTTTATAGTGTTTACATTTCCATAAAGAAATTTATCGTTTGCAGTTTTGTAACCAAACAATGAAGATCCCTTTTTAGTTTTAGGAACTACTAGGTTCGAGTGAAATGTGTTCCTTCAAGTTTCTATACACTAATTAGTTGCATGGTAATGATGAATACCAGTGTCGTGTGTTTTACTAATTTTTGTTTTTGTTTTATCATTACAAAGTTTTTTCTTGTTATTCAATGGGATCAATGTCTACCTATTAGAGTAAATCTCTTTCTCAAATATTGTTAGTGTGTCCTTGCGGTTCCCTATTAGAATAAGTCTCTTTCTAAGATGTTGTTATTATGTCTCTACGAGGATATATAGTAATTGTGTAGGCACATTAATTTGGTTTGTGAAATTTTAATCTTTACTTTGTTGATAATTTAACTTAGGTAAGGTAATTAATCTATTTAAATTAATTATAAAAAATGATTTATATAGCTTGCAAATGGTTTGCAAGTGTTTAATGCTACCTTCAGGCATTGCACCAGTAGCTATGATAGTTGGTGATTGTCATCTTGGTATAGTCTACCATAACTATGAATCCTAGTATAGTTTCCATAAATCCCACATTCAATGTCGGAGTTGGTGAAATTCATGGTAATCATTCACATAAAATCAAGCCTCTAGTAGTAGAACTACATTTAATACCAAAGTTGATGAAATTCATGGTAATCATTCACATAAAATCAGACCTCTTGCAGTAGACATACACAACCAATTCCTTCTTCTAGGAAGACATCGTGTCATCCATGATCGAAGGATCATTGGAGATGTAGGAGGATTTTATTTCTACACTAGATAGATTGTTCACCAATAGTGGGATTCAACCCTCCGATGTTGGCATACTCAATATAAATGTCTGGAACACTACTCAGAATTTAGATAGTTAGTGTCTAGCTTAGTGGCTCGGACTTATGAGATTTTGCAGGTCACCCTTATAATCTAGGTGATGCATCAGATCTCATCTGAGGTGCCCCATGAAGTATAGTATAATATTTGAACATTTAATATTTGAACATTTAGGTGTTATGATAAAATACATGCAAAGTCACATGGTTTTTTTATGTGTGAATGGTGGAATCAACAACCAGTCGGGCGTGTACTCACGTGACACATGGTTGTGTTATCATACTGCTACCATTATAATATCTAGGCATGCCAATGTTTCCCCTTATATGACACACATGGTAAGTCGATGGGTTCGAACCAATGACTTCACATAACATAGTTCCTTAATAGTACACTCCATCACTGAATTTTCTACACCCCGGGGGCATGCAAAGTCACATGATGACTCAATCATACAAGAGGATATTAAGTAATAGTAGGGCATATGGTTGCATTGCATCTATTATATTCATTAAGCATGGTGTGTGGAAATCACCTTCCTTATAAATAAAAAGTTGAATGACTGCATCTATACAATACCAAGATTGTTGTAATGAAGAAAGGGTCATTGGATGAAAATGTATACACTTTGTTGATCTTTTGTCTTCTTTGGATTTGGCATTAACAACACTTATGATTGCTTTGAAACTTTTGTTGCATTCACCAAAAGTTGATTCTTCAAATTGGAGTGTGTTATCACATGAAATTGTCTGGAGTCACAAGTGACAGCTATGAACGTAGGCAAGTGGGTAGGTGTAGTTTGCAGCGGTCGAGATCCCCAGTGTAGATCAATTTAGCGCTATCTCCAAGCGCAGTTGGAGGGATTCCACAGTTAGCAGGTGGACAAATTTTAGTGGGGGTGCTAAAATAGCAGGCGCACCCAGGTCACAGATCACGATCAGATCAATGACCACTAATCATTTTGGTGCCACAAGCTACATGGGCATTAAAATCCAAAGACGGGATGAAATACAAACTGCGGTATTGCAGGGAGGCTATGTGGCATGGTATGGTGCATTTCAAGCTCATAAGCGGTGTGGTCCAAACCACTTTCGACAGCCCCGAAATAACGTGTGAGTATAATGTCGTATCCAAAAGTGACAGGTAGTCGCCCACTACTCGTCTAGCCGAGCTCTAATCCTGAGGAGGATTCAGTTAATGAAAAGGGACTAGTATATGAAACCTCAACTCCATCCATAAATAGGAAACTTGGAAGGAGAGAGAACTGTCAGCCTAAGGTACCACGATGGACAGTTTCTTCTTGCAGGCCCAAACTGTTCCGAGCTTGCATCTGACAGGAGGAAACACACACAGTTTGACAGAAGGATGCACAGAAGAAAATCCTTGAATGGGATGGCTAGATCACACTCCTGGAAGTTGTGACTGATATGAATATAAATAGATCATTTCAAGATTTTGTTATGGTCATCAGCTGGTTGAGTAGATCCCCCTACTTTGAAATATTTTAAACATAGTTGTTCTCTGGTTTTGTATGAGACTTGAGACTTTTGCATTAATAGAAGTCAGTTTCTTTCATCATCTTGTTTAATCTGTGCTGAAACACTCGTGCATGGAGGATCCAGAGGAGGGTTGTAGTTGTATTGTAATGTAAGTTTGATTATATTATTATCGTGACCTATTTCAATATTTTCTTTATTGCCTTGTTTCCTCTTATGCGGAAATGCTCGTGCATGGATGATCCATACAAGTTGTCGTAGTTGCACGGTAATGTAGGTTTGATTATTATATTGTTGTGACATATTTCAATGTTTGAAACTTGAGTTCAAGAGAGCTCTCGTGCCTGAGTTTTTCTTCACCAAGCTTCTTGAAAGCTAGATGCTCATGGTAGACTTGTCCACCTTTCTCACTAAGTCTTCCTTCTGCCCACCTTTAACCTTAAACCACTGACTAAAGTTAATGAGGACTTCATTTCCCTATGTATTTCTTGTCCGGTTTTTGTGTTAAAACATTCTTGTACTAAGTTTTGTCCATTTGAACTCCACTCATAAACTGACCTCCATAAACATTTTCATGGGTATTGGTCTTATCCTCTTCCAATATGAGGGTGACTCTCATTGCTAACATTCTTGGTGTCGTTTCCGTGGAACGAATTGAAGACATTTCCCTGGGATTGAATGAAAAATAAATTTTGATTCTAGAGGTGCATTAGAAATCAATACCTTGAAGATTACATCTTGCACCTGGTGACTCCATTGTTTCAGTTGTGGCTCCCAAAGGCATACACATGAGGTCAACTACACAGCTACCTCTAGCAACACTTGAAGCGGACCTAGAAAATATTATCAAGAAAGGAAAGACCTCTCAAAGAGGGATTTCAGTTGTTATAACAGGTGATTTTGGTAATTTACATGATTCTCCTTTTAAAACTCCAGTAGCTGTATCTAATTCTCCTTTTATACCATCTGTTGGAATTTCTAGAAGTTTTTATTTTGAAATATTTCCTTCTGAACTTACCCCTTCTAGTATTCGTTTAGAAGGAGAAAGTTTTGAAACTCCTGTTTCCCCTGATATTGTAAAGTGGTTCAGACCCAGGAGCTTAGAATATTTTCCCACTTTAGTTTTTCCTACTCCTCCTCCTATCAAAGTTGTTGTATCTAAAGAGGGGGTAGATTATTTTCCCTTGAACCCGGTATCATTCTCCTCCAACACTCAGTCGTTTCCCTTTTACCCTAGAAACACAGTTGCAATCCTCCCTATCCAAACTCCATCTCCCCCTTGTTCTCCCACAGTTCATATCCAAATGGCAGGTGCTAATCTTCCTAGAAACAGGATGGATGCCATAGTGGTTGCTAGATATGCCCCTATTTTTTTACCTCGGCCTATGAATTCTCTCCCATATGGAGACTACCTTAATTACATGACCAAGTTCACATGGGAGGAAGACATAATTGTAGAACAACACCTTTCATCTTTTTATAGTTATGCAGATAATCTTAACATTGAAAATGAAGATGTGTGGATGCAAGTTTTTGTACAGATCCTTGATGGTGAGGCCAAAAAAATGGTTTAGGGGTTTGACCCCTGGATCTATTGTTGGGATTGAAGCTCTAGATGATTCATTCCTGAGGCATTAGGGGGATAAAATAGATTTTATTTATTATATTACAGAGTTTGGGTCACTCAAGAGGAAAGAGGGAGAATTTGTTTTAGACTTCTCAAAAAGATTTAATAAGATGTACACTAATATTCCCACTGAAACAAAGCCTACATAAACCTCTGCCAAGATTACCTATGCCAGCTCTTTTGACCCTGATTTTTGCCTCCTATTGAGAGAAAGAAGAGGTACCTCTTTATCTCATATGCAATATGCATCCCTTGAAGTAGAGTCTAATATATTGGCAGCTGACAAGATTAGGAGTAAATATGATAGAGACAGAAGAAAAGGTATGGATGAAACTTCAAACTATGATTCGTCTGCTTCCCACCCTTAGGTGGATGAATTGACAAAGCTGGTAAAATCACTTTCTGTAGAAATAGAGAAATTAAAACTTGAAGGAAAACAGAGCTATAGGAACCCCCAGAATGATGATAATAGGGGTAATTTCAGAAGGCCAAATAATGCCCCTCAGATAATCCAAAGAGATCAAAGAAATAGGGACAAGGATGATAAAAAAATACAAGCCCCTCTCCAAAATAACCTGGTTACTGATGAAGGAGGAGAGGAAGAAGATGGTGATCCTGAAATCCATTGTCTTGGTGACACCTCCTCATCTCATCATGTAAACCAATCTGCATATGAAGAGTCTCTCATGGATAACCAACTAAATGAGTTGAGAAAAGGGGAAAGGACCATTGGAAATCCAAATAGATACAACTCGAGGTCAAAGAAGAAAGAGGGAAATCCTGCCATTCCTGATCAACCTACTAGAACAGAGAATCCTGCTAAGGATGTGGTAGCTAGGAGAAAAGAAAAAGAGGCACAAGACCCCCAGGCTATGGTTAAGATCCCTACCCTATAATTTAAGGTCTGCTAAGGATATGGTAGCTAGGAGAAAAGAAAAAGAGGCACAAAACCCCCATGCTATGGTTAAGAGCCTTACCCCAGAATGAGATTCAAAAGATTAAAATCCCTGTACCTTTCTTGGAGTTAGTTAAGAATGAGGATTTTAAAAGGTACCTTTCCAAAATGCTACAGCCTGAACCTTCATCTTGTCCCAGAGATTCAGTCAACCTCCAAGATGAAAAACCAGTTGTCATACTAGGACCTTTGGTAGAGGATAGGGATGACTCTTCCCCTCCTTTCTACACATCATTGATCATTCATGATAAAGTGCTACACAACTACTTGATGGATTTAGGGTCATCTCATAACCTCATGCCTAAGAATGTCATGGATGGGCATGGGTTGGAAGTTAAAAAAACCTACCATGACCTATACTCATTTGATTCTAGGAAGGTGAAGTGTCTTGGGGTTATTAAAGACCTGGTTGTTTCCTTGTTCAAATTGCCATTGAAAAGTGTGGTCATGGATATTGTAGTGGCTGATGTTCCCCCTAAGTTTGGGATGCTCTTGTCTATATCTTGGATCAAAATACTAGGGGGAACTATGCAGATGAATCTTTCATATTTCACCATTCCTGTGTTTGGGGGGAACATAGAAGGCTTTATAGGGAAGCACAACTTGCTTATATTATCAATGATGAAGAAAATCCTACCAACCACCCCATTTTTGTAGTTGATACTGATCTACGAACCAATATGTTACAACTCATTGATGCCCCTCAAACACATATTGAACTCAGAAAACGACCTGTTACCTCTTGTGAAGAGTCTCCTCCCCATACCTCTATTAATGTTTTTTTATGGAGCCTCTTCTAGGGAGAGTGTTGGTGCTGGGGTAGTTTTTATTTCCCCTACACAAGGGACCATATCTCTATCTTACAAGATTGAATTTGAAACAACAAACAATGTGGCAGAATATGAGGCTCTTGTTTTGGGTTTGAGGGATACCAAAGACATTAAGATTGAGGAGCTAGTAGTGTTTGGAGATGCTGAGTTGATTTTTCATCAAGTCAAAAATCGGTATCAAGCTAGGCACCCCAGGTTAAGGACCTACATAAATGAGGTATGGGATATGCTTGATAGTTTCTTCTTGTATTTTAATATCTCATTTGTTCCAAGAGAGGAGAACACTATGGCAGATTCTTTGGTTGTCTCAGCAAGTAAGTTCAGGGTTCCTTTGCCCCCCAAACTCAAGTATGATGTGGAAGTAAAGTATAGACCCTCTATTCCTGAAAATGTCAAACATTAGAAGGTTTTTTGGGATGATCTTGAGATAAAAAAAATTCTTGACACTGTGGAGGAATTTTCTGCTTCACATATTGATCAAGATCAAGATACTGAAGGAATCCCCCACACTCATACTTTTATGAATAAAATTGTTGACCATCATATTGTCCAGTTACCCAGTAACCATATTCCAAAAGGAATTGTCCCCTTGGAGAGATTGCTTGATAGAAATGATGTTGTTGTAAAGGTTAAATGTTCAACTAAAAATGTTGAGGTGAATGAATGTAGTTTAGGTACAAAGGAGGATCCAAAGTATGTCAAATTGTCTAGCAGTTTGTGAAAGGAACAAAGAGTTGAGTATGCCAAGCTTTTGAAAGAGTTCGTTGATGTTTTTTCTTGGAAATATGAATATTTAAGAACATATAACACCAACATCATCGAACATAAGATCCATTTGAAAGAGGAGACCAAGCCTTTTAGTCAGAAACTCAAACAAATAAATCCCATGCTGCTTCCTATTATGGAAAAAGAAGTGAAAAAGTTGTTGAATGCCCAAATCATCATTCCTTTGAGATATTTAGAATGGGTGGCTAACTTGGTTCCCTTGAGGAAGAAAAATGGGGAAATCAGGTCATGTTTTGATTTCAGGAACTTGAATAGGAGCTCCAAAAAATATAACTACCCCTTACCAAATATAGAGCACATTTTGTAGAGAGTGACTGGTTCATCTAGGATGTCTATGATTGATATCTTCTCTAGCTACAATCAGATCTATGTCCTGCCTGAAGATAGAGAGAAGAAAACCTTCATTACTCCTTGGGGCACATTCATGTATGCTAAAATTCCCTTTAGACTGATGAATGCAGGAGAAAGCTTCCAACGAGCCATGGTCATTGTCTTTATTGGGGAGAAAGACAAATTTGTAGTCATCTATTTGGATGACATTACAGTGTTCTCAAAGTTTGAAAAAGAGCATTGTCATCATTTGAGGAAGGTATTCCTGAAGTGAAGAAGGTTTGGTCTCTCTCTCAATCCTAAGAAATATTTGTTTTCTATGAAGGAAGGTAAATTATTGGGGCATATTATGTCAGCAGAAGGGGTAAGAATTGATTCAAGTAGAGTAGAGGCCCTCTAGACCCTATCTTTTCCTAGATCTAAGAAATAGGTTCAGTCTTTCTTAGGTAAAATCAATTTTCTAAGAAGGTTCATCTCTAATTTTGTTGAGTTGGTTAAGCACATTACAACCATGCTTAGAAAGGGAAGCGAATTGAAATGGACTGTTGAGTCTAGAAATTCTTTTGACCAAATCAAAAGGGCTTTGAATGAAGCACCTGTGCTCATCAACCCTGATTATTCTAAGGAATTTATGATATTTTCTTTTGCCTCATTTGATACATTGGCTATTGTTTTGCTACAGAAAAATACAGAGGGGTTAGAGCAACCTATTTCCTTTTTTAGCAGAGCATTGAGGGATGCAGAAATGAGATATGATATCATGGAGAAGCATGCATATTCTTTGGTCAAAGCCCTCAAATATTTCAGAATATATGTTCTACATTTAAATATTGCTCGATATGTCCCTTCGGCCTTAGGTAAAGAGATATTGATCCATCCTAACATAGATGGGAAGAGAAGAAAATGGATTGCTAAAATTTCTGAATTTGACCTTGAAATGAAGCCCACTAAATTGGTGAAAGGCCAAGGTTTGGCCAGGTTGCTGGATGAATCAAATTGCAAAGCCTTGGGGTTTATTTTCATGAACATAAACTTAGAAAATCAACAAGCTAAGATTACTAATAAAGACTCTCATGTCAGCCTCAACCTGACAGAATGCACCCGGTATAAAGATATCATATATGTTTTGTAGAAGTTGAGGCCTCTTGATGGTTTGGACAAGAACAAGGTAAGAGATTTGAAACTCAAAGCAATCAAATAATGTCTCATTGATCAGGTTTTGTATTGGAAAGATCCTCTAGGAGTTTTGTTGAGATGTTTAGACCCATAGGAGGCCCAAAGGGCCATAATTGACTTTCATGACAACATGTGTGGGGGACATAATTTTTGGAGGACCACAGCTTATAAGATCCTCAGAGCTGGGTATTTCTGGCCCAACCTTTTTACTGATGTTTGTGCAAATATTAGAGCTTGTGTCAAATGCCAAATTTTTTGTGGAAAGCAACAACTCAAATCTTTGCCTTTGAAACCTGTAGTGGTTTCTGGACCTTTTCAATAGTGGGGTATTGACTTCATTGGGGAAATCCACCCGGCCTCAAGTGGTCAACATAGGTGGATTTTGACTGCCACTGATTATTTCACCAATTGGATAGAGGCCATTCCTACAAGAAGTTCCTACCACAAGGTAATCATTAGCTTTATTGAGGATATCATGGCTAGATTTGGTTGTCCAAGAAGGATTTTTACTAACAATGCTACCTCATTCAAAGATGAACCATTAATCAAGTTCTATGAGCATTATGGGATTACATTAATCCATTCTACTCCTTACTACCCGCAATGAAATGGTTTGTCATAGTCCTATATCAAGAGCCTCATAAATATCATCAAGAAATTGTTAGAATACAACAAGAAAGTATGGGACTCAAAGATGAAATTTTCATTATGGGATGACAGAGTTACAACAAAGAGGTCACAGGGTGTTTCCCTTTTTCAGCTTGTATATGGGGTTGAGGCTATTTTTCCTACTCAGCTTTCCTTGCCTGTGGAAAAATTCCTCCAGGACTACCAAGGAGAACTTGATGATATGGTCAGGAGGATACAATAGCTAGTAGAAGTACATCAAGTTAGGGAGAAACTACTTGATAAAGCTCAAGACCATCAACAAAAGATAAAATGACCCTTCGACAAGAAGGTAAAAAAGGAATATTTTCATATGGGTGATTTGGTGCTCAAGTGGGATGCGCCCAAGCAAGACAAAGGAAAACATGGTAAATTCGAAGCCTTATAGATTGGTTCTTTCAATATTTTTGAGGTATGTTCAAATAACACCTATAAATTCCAGAGCTTAGAGGATCCCAAAGTTTTTGGTGGCCCTATCAATGGAAAATTTCTAAAAAAATATTTTTCTTAAGCCATGATTGGCTTTCCACCATTGTAATTACCACTTCCTTTTATTTTCTATTTGAATAAGAGACTC